>VDFB02090957.1:0-26616 GCA_007258455.2 Sequoia sempervirens
AAGGCATTCTGTAAATTTCATAATGGCCCCAGCCATACTGTTGAAAACTGTTGGAAATTAAAACATATCGTCCAAGATTTTATAGAAAGTGGAAAGCTTCAAGTTGATGGCCTAAATACTAATGCTGATCATAAGGCTTTTAAGGAACCTTTGCCTAATTACGACAAGGGGGAAACCTCTAAATCACAGAATGGCAAAGCTGCAATCAACTACACCTATACAGCGGCAGAAAATGTGATAAACATGCTTGAAGTTGTGGAGCCAAGTGTTAATATGATAAGGAGTAAAGACCCGCATGGTTATGACTCTCACCCTATTTTTGACAACCAACCTATTGTGGTGCTGAGAGGTCCTCATTCTAAGTTATCTTCCCAAGCCCTTAATGCTGTTACCAGGAGTCAAGCCCCTATTATTCTCAGAGGGCCTAGTTCAAGTCCATCCAATAAATCCAAGCAAGTGGCATCCAAGAATGTCACTATAAAGTCCGCCACTGCTCTCAAACCAAACTACAATCTTGTAGATCAGTTACAGAAAACTCCATCACATATCTCAATCTTAGAGCTTCTAGAGTTGTCCCCTAGGCATAAGCAGATCCTTGAGGACGCTTTGCGCACATCAAATGTCCCCAACAACATTGATATAGACCAATTCCAAGGCATGGTGAATCACATTACTAGCCCACATTACCTTTCTTTCTCTGAAGATGATGACAAATCCCTAAGCCATCCACACAATCTTGCCCTTCACATTGAAGTCATGATTCATAAAACCCGTGTCAGGCGCGTGTTGATTGATGGGGGTGTTGGGTTAAATATCTGTACTTTGAATTTGTTAAAAACTTTGGGCTATTCAGAGCAAGTGATCAACACTAGAAAGAAGATCACCATAAAGGCCTATGATGAGGCAGAACGAAGTTCTAAGGGATTGGCTGTCCTTCCTGTCAGGATTGGCCCAGTTGAAAAAGATATCTTGTTTCAAATTGTTGATACTGGACCCCTTGCATACAACATTTTACTGGGTAGACCATGGATTCATGATATGCAGGCAGTGCCATCTACCTACCACCAGTGTGTTAAGTTCCCCTACAATGGAACAAAAATTTGCATACCAGGGGATAACACCTTATCAATTAACTCAATCTCAGCTAATTTTCATGTCCCTCTTAACCGAGCAGCAGAGGATTATGAAACAAATTTAGCAGAATGTCAAAAAAATTTAAGTCAGTAGACCTTGGCATGGGGGGGTATCAACTTGACTCTTTTGCAAAGATGCTTGTTTCCCCTAGGACATATGGAAAGCCTTCACAGGAGATGAAACCATCATCTTCAGCAATGACACTATTTGACAAGTTTGTTGAATCCTCAATACCAATACAAGATGAAAAAGAGGAAGTAGCTGTTCGAGATTGGATATACAAAGAGGAGAAATACTAGCACAATGAAAATTTCTCCCCCTCTCCTAAGTACTATGGGAGAGGATATACTTTTGTCAAGAAGATGGGTTATCCAGGATATGGCCCTCTTAGTCATAGGTTAGATGCTAGAGCCGAACCAGTCAATCATGATCTTTTTGCACGTAAGTCTAAGAAACCGGTTGGCCTAGGCTTTATGAACAACAATAAATGCACTGTCCCCATTTCTGATAGGCGGGATAGTAAAGATGACACAAAATATGTACCAGATTTGACCAATCAACAAGACATAACAGATGATTGGATACCTTCAACAAATCTCCTTTGGGAAGATAGTCCTCCTATCTCATTTGCAATAGATAGTGACTGTATGAATGCAAGATTGACTATGGATAGTGTCTCCATCCCAGCTACAATGGATGGTGATAATTCAGATAATTTTGTGATTGAGCAAATTGCTAGAGGAGAGGAGCCTCTTCCAAATCTTGAGGCTTCTACATCACGAGGCTCCAACAATAATTTAGAAATAGACTCTCATGAGTTTGGATAGGATTTCACTCTCCGAGGATGCTTGATTGACTTGGATATGGGCGTTGTCCGTAACTATGGATTCTCAGCTGATGTAGCCCGGCGGAGTCATGTTAGATTAGAAGATTGGAACCCACATGTAGCATTAGTAGACGATTCTTCGCTTGCTAGGATAAATTCTGATTTAGACACTTTAGAGGGAAACTTGACAGATTCCAATTCTACAGTCACTAGAGATGACACCACCTATATCCTTAATCTTGAACCGGTCATTAACCTACCCCTTGTTCACCCCAACCTTATTGATTGGTCTCAACGTTACCAAGAGCCTCAACTCTTGAAATTTCACAATGACTATGAGATCACCTGCTATCTAAATGCCATTGAACCTATAGTCTCTTCCACCAGTGAACCAGCTACCAGTATGACAGAACCTGACATCAAGTACCTTAGTCACAAGATAAAAAGAAAAGAAAAAAAGAATAAGAGTTCTGATGGCGAAAACCACTATGTGGCGGTGTCAGAACCAAAAAAAGTAAAAATAAAAGACATATCCAAACGTGAAAACCTCCTAGAGGCACCTACGGATAAGGTACTTGATAGTCTCCCAAGCTATTTCCAGGATAGATCATCGGTATTGGTTGAACCTACAGAAGCTATTAATTTGGGCACAGAGGAAGTTCAAAAAATTGTACACTTGGCTAAATCTTTATCACCTGAAGAAAAGCCTATCTGAGTTCCTCAAAGAAGAATTAACTTTGCATGGACATACTCGGACATGCCGGGGGTTGAACACTAATCTCATTATGCATCATTTATCCACTTAGCTCCAGTGTGTGGAAACAGTCAAGCGAAGTTGAGAAAAATGCACCCTCATATAGCTCTTTTGGTAGAAATTTGAATTACAAAAGCTCGCAGTGGGGATGTTGAAATATAGACTATGCTGACTGGATTTCCAACATTATACCTATTTCTAAACCTGATAAAACCATTCGAATCTGCACAGACTTTAGAGATCTTAATAGAGCATGCCCAAAGGATGATTTTCCACTTCCTAACATAAACATGATAGTGGACATGACAGCGGGATATGAGATCTATTCTTTGATGGATGGTTTTACGGGCTCATCGAGATCAAAGACCAGCTCCACGAGATCAAGAAAAGCTGCATTCACATATTACAGGGTACTTATTGTTGAATGTCATGCCCTTTTGGGTTGAAAAATGCAGGAGCTACTTACCAAAGAGCTATGACAACCATCTTCCATGACATGATGCATAAGAATATGGAAGATTATGTGGATGACACCCTGGCTAAGTCTAAGAGAAGAGGAACACATTTGGCTGATTTAGAAGTGATTCTAGATCGCATGGAACAATTTCAACTAAGATTAAACCCAAAAAAGTGTGCATTTGGTGTTACTTCTGGCAAATTATTGGGATTCATCATTTTAGCTAAAGGAATAGAAATTAAAGGACCACGAAAGGGTTCCAAGCCATTATAAGCTTATGCCACCTCCCAAAATATGAAGCCAAATGAGGAGTCTTCAAGAGTAGCCTTCAATCCATAGGAGGTTTTGTTGCAATTGGCGGAGATAGAGAGCACAACCTTTGTAATTTTGCATAAAAGTGTTCAATGTGTGCGGAATGAGAGGATTGCCAAGAGCATGGATCAAATTGAAATACTTAGCAGTCCTCCCATTTTAATCCATTCCAGGAAAACCTCTCCATTTTATATGTCTACGACTCTTTTGAATCTTCACTGGGGGCATTGCTGGCTCAATTAGATGAACAAAGGAAAGAAAGGGCCATATATTATATTAGTCGCACTCTTGTTTCTTATGACGTTAATTATACTAGTATTGAAAAAGCTTGCCTCGCAGTAGTGTTTGCTTCTCAAAAATTGCGACACTATATGCTCGCGCACACCATACACCTCATAGCAAAAATTGATCCTCTCAAATACTTGCTCGGTAAAGCTGCTCTCACGGGTAGACTTGCTAAATGGATGATGATTCTTTTTGAATTTAACATAGAGTATATTGAGCGCAAAGCAATCAAAGGCCAAGCTATTGCAGATCAACTGGCTAATTTTTCTATTCAAGATAATATGCCCATTCAAGTCAACTTTACAGATGAGCATCTTATGTACATGACTGAAAGATCCTGGAAACTATTCTTTGATGGTTCATGCATGCAAAATGGTTCTGGAGCTGGTGTGTTGTTTGGTTCTCCTCATGGGTATACTATTCCTAAATCTTACAAGTTACTCTTTCCATGCACAAACAACATAGCTGAGTATGAGGCTTTGACAAATGGACTAAAAATGGCTATAGAGTGGAATATCACAGAACTACATATCTAGGGGGATTCTCAGCTGATCATCAACCAAGTCAATGAACAATACCAAACAAAAGATGACAAGTTGGTACCTTACAAAAAAATGGTTGATTCATTGAGACGGTATTTTACTTTTGTCACCTTTCAGCAAATCCCTAGGGCTGAGAACAAAGTAGCTGATGCTATGGCCACCCTTGCTTCACTTCTTCAGTTAGAGGAACATGAGTCTAGATATGAATTCCTGGTGGAAGAGCTACGATATCCCATATTTGACTCACCTGAAAGCCATATCATTTGTACCCTTGTCAATCATGAATCCTCCCACTATGGTGCTATTTACTCATATCTTCGTGATGGCATCATCCCCGATACATTTAACCGATCTGAAAGAAGAAACCTTATCCGCAACGCCTCTCGCCATTCCCTCATCTCTGGTGATTTGTATAGGAGGGTCTAGATGGAACACTTCTTAGGTGCTTAGAAAAGGAGGAATCCGATCAAGCGCTAGTTGACATCCACGAGGGCATATGTGGAGGACATTCTAATAGTCTTTCCATGGCTAGAAGGTTGCTTAGGCCCAGTGTGGCTACAATCTTGGATAGATCGCATTAGCATTTAGCGCTAAGTCTAGTGAAAAATCTTCGAGAAACATGGACACGATACATGCTCGGTGAGGCTAATTCCTTCTATATCTCATGGCCATTTCAGCGATGGGCCTTTGATCTTGTTGACTGATTCATCCCAACTCATCGGTGGGCATAAGTTCATTATCCCACTTTGCTACTAACTACTTCACAAAATGGGTAGAGGCTGTTCCGCTTTCTATTTACCGAGGCAGGCAGTTATCTTTATTTATTTTAAACCATATCATCACAAATTATGGAGTGCCATCGAGATCATCATTGACAATGGAAGTCAGGTTCAAAAACAAGGACCTTAAAGAACTGCCAAAAGATTCAAGATAAAAGCAACGTGGTCCTCCATTTACTTCCCACAAGGAAATGAATTGGGCGAGAGGCTTCAAACAAAACCATTCTCAAGATTTTTTGCCGCGAGCGATTCATAAGAATGGTAAGAGGCACCTCTGAGATAAATCGATACAGTGGGTATAAACAGTATTCATACTCAATGGGGCTACTCCTTTTGCCCTCACATACGGCGCTGAAGCAGTGTTACCTTTAGAGGTTGAGATTCCATCACTTCGGGTCTCTCTCAAAGGTCTAGTTACAGATGAAGACTATCGCGCCATGAGATTGCAAGAATTAGAACTTCTTGATGAGAAGCGTAAAGCATCATTTGACTATATGAGGGTCTATCAAAAGAGGATGTCCAAAGCCTTCAACAAAAAGGTTCGCCCTAGAGAATTTCAAGTAGGAGATCTTGTCCTGCGAGAGAATCCTAAGAACCAATAGAACCGAGAACAGAAGGGAAAATTCGAACCTAATTGGCTTGGACCCTACATCATCACAACAGCTTTTGGCACAGGTGCCTATCTACTATCTACTGAAGAGGGGGAGCAGCTCCCTGAGCCTATCAATGTTTTGCACCTGAAGAAGTTCTATCCTTGATGCCCGTTCTGTCTGGGGGCGTCCTTTGTATATAATTATGACCAAAGAAAAAGTTCCAAAAAATTGATATATGATCTTGAAAAAATTAAGAAAAAAAAAATTGATATATTGTCAAAATCAAAAAATTTAAATATGATGCTGAGAAAAATACAAAAAATAAAAAATATAAAAATTCTAAAAAAAATTATTCAAGTGGTGAAAACCTGGAAGCAGGCGCTACTTGAGGCCTTTGCATCCCTATTTATTAGCATGCATCCTCGACACTTAGCCTTTCTCCATCATGCCTTGTCCTTATTGCCTTGGTTTGGAATTGGTCTTTGTCTTTGTCTAGGGGCATCACTGTGTTAGCTTTGGTCTCTTGGATATGCTTGTCTTTAGGACACCTCGCAAACGGTGTTTTTCAACACTAACCCAACTGTGTTTTTCAACACAACCCCTGACATCGTGTGTTTTTCAACACTTATCAGTTTGGTCTTATCTAGTTTGGTCATGTGATCTTACCTACTTGCAAGCATTCGATCCTTATCCTCGGAACTCAGTATTAGTTTACACACTTAAAAAATTTTAATTGCAACACTTAATGCTTGAGATATGCCATGATCTTTTCTTTGTGTGCTGACTGATATTGATTTTCGTTGAGTGTCCTTGTCTAATAAGTCTCTCCGTGATGCATAGCTAGAGGACTTGGGGCATGGGGCATGTTTTTATTTGCTTTCTGCTTGTGGGTGTTGTCTTGAACCTCTTCAATGTCTCTTGTTGTCTCCTTGATACACTTAAGAGATTTATGGCATCATCCTTGAATGTTTTTGCACAACCATTCTCATGGTAATCCTGGCGTTTATGTCTTGATGCGAGCGTGGTTTTGCTACATTAAATTGGGTAAGCTAACATTGTAGTCATCTTGACCTTCATGTCTTTGATGCTCATGTTAGAATCTTTCCACATTCCAAGCTAATATAACTCACATTCATATCTTCATAGTTGCGTTTGTGACTAGTGATGATTGTGTGATTGTCCGATGTCCGGTAATAATGGCCCAATGATGAAAATAAGTTCTCTTACATTCTCTAATGAATGATGAACACACAAAAACCTATGTTACCCTATTGCAAGTACACCTTTGCATTTTCATGTAGCTTGCATTATTTAGACTTCATGTTAATTTGCACTTTTAGGTTGTATTATGGGTTTGAGAGGGTTTCCTTCATCTTTCTTGTGGATTTTCATCAACTGTGATCACGTTCTTCATTTCCTTATCTTCTTTCATGATCTCAATCGAAATTCCCTATCTTAAATAGTTGATTGATTTTGATGCATCCTCTTTATTGAGGCAGATTCTCTTCCTTCTTTCCATTTCTTTCCATTTCTTCCAAACTTCTATCTTCCATTCAATTTCACCCCACTTCTTTTCTTCTAATTCAACCTTAGGGCATAATTTTCTTGCTGATCTACCTGGGTTCTGTGATTCTTATATTTTTCATCTTACATCAAAAGCAACCTTATCTTTTGTTTGATTTGATCAAATTTTTCAATTTATTATTTCTCCTCTATCTCATTTTCGATTTACGATCCGCGATTACCTATCAAACTTCAATCCTTGATTCAACTTTATCAATTTATCAATTGCTTCTCTTAGGGGCAACCTTGCTTGAGATTCTTATCTCTCACTTTGGATGTGATCGAGATGAGCCTCATGTTCCAAAGGCCTTTTGTTTATGTTTGTCCGGATGTGATCGATGGAAGCCTCACATGTCGAGTTGTTTGTGATTAAATCGATCTCACATTGCAACTTCATTCTTTATTTGCATGTGATCGAGTCGACCTCACATTAGTCAAAGAGGGGCAAATGTATGCAACCTAAAATGGTCACACCTAGACTTTGGGCCCCATTTAATTTGTCAACATCAACTTTACGAATCAATGATTTATTAGCATTTTTCAAATCAAATTTCTTAATCAATTCATAACTATTTCCAAATGTTCCAGTTTTACCTAAGGTTTGAATGCTTCATTAATTTTATTTAATCAAAGAAATAAATCCCTTTTAATAAATAAAATAATGTTATTTAGTGAAGTTAATATTACTTAAATAAAATGATGCTATTTAATTAAAATCTATTTTAATTAAATAATTTTATACTATTTCATTATCATTCATTTCTAGAATACATAATCTTATTTTATTTTATTAAAGATATTATCATCTTAAATAAAATAAAATAAATGAAATATCCTCTCAAGAATATCTGTGATGAAAAAAGAAACAAATCGAGTTAAAGGAAATAAACTAAAAGAATTCCAATCAAGATTTGTTTCTATTTTTCTATTTATCCCACATTGCTTCTGAATTTGCCTTCAATTCTACTTTTGCCTATAAAATGAGCCCTCTCATTCTCATTTCAAGAATCACGAATTTTTACATCAGACTTATGCTACAAATTTGAATTTTATCATTTGAGATTACATTAGTTTGATTATATAAGCATCTTATTTTTAGAGCATATAGTTTAATATTACATTTTAGCTTAATCTTCATAGTAGATTAATTTGCAAAATAATTCATTTATGGCATTGCATGTAGATTAAGTTTCATTTCAATAAATTAGTTTGGTTTATTACATTTTACAGCCATTTAGATTAGTTTTCATTGTTGCATTGCAAGAACAGGATTCATGGAGATTGGCATTCTTGCTTCTCCTCTTTGAATCTCTCGTTCCGAGATTGTATTTGCAGGGGTAACAGGGTTAATCTGAGGGCCACAATATCAATCCCTGCTCTTCTTGGATAGAGAGCTGTGAATCGATTTGCAAAGGACTCATTATTGAGTATCCTTGCATGTAAGGATTCACGAAGTATAACATATTTTCAGTATACACATGTATGCTAAGTCACAATTGAAATGGTGTAAAGTCATGCAAGCCAAGTACTTAGATAACATGGATCCAAAGATTATTTTCACAGTATCAAATCCGCCACAAGGTTCTACAATGTGGAACTTCTTGGTTGCCTATAGAAAGGTAATCATTCCATATCTTACTTAGGAAGTTCAAGATGGTTTACATGTAAAGTTTTGGGAAGATTCATGGGGTGGTCAAGCACCTTTAAATACAGTTCATAATTTGCAAACAATTCAAAATATTCTTAGTTCAAGTTGGGGGGAAAAAGTAAGTGATTATTTTCACATCATGGATGATTGCACTGGGAAGGTAAAGTGGAAAGATGTCTCTACTATTGATTGTCCAAATGGTTAGAAAAAGGAATTCTCAAGCATAATAGGTGAGAGGAATGTCTATGTTTTAAGAGGGGAGGATAAGCTACTACGGGCTTTGTAAGAAACTGTAAATTATACAGTGAAAATGGGTTATAAGGAAATAATGAGTCAAGGGGAATGTATCAAGCCACGAAGAGCCTTGTCCTTTTGTTGGTACTCCTTAGTGCTTCCAAAGGTTGGTTGCTTTTCATGGCTGGCTATTAAATGAAGAATTCTGACAAGTGATAGGCTTGAAAAACTTGGGATCATAGCAACACAATTTAAGTGTGTCTTATGTGAAAATGAGCTGGAAGATGTAAATCAATTATTTATTCATTGTCCTTTTGCATCTCATTGCTGGTTCTTTATTGAAAACAAATTAAGTTGGTATGCTCCACTACCAAAAAATTTGTGGGACTTATTTTCAAGCTGGCCAGTCTTGTATAAATTTGCATTGTTTGCTTGCATTTGGAGAGTGATTCCTTCTATAGTTTTGTGGACCATTTGGTGGGAACGAAACAAAAGAATTTTTAGGAATGAAAAAATGAAGGTAGAGCAAGTATTGGAGAAATTGGAATCTTCAATAACAGAGATAACAAATGTGCATGTTCTAAAGATCAAACATATTGGGTCATTGTTCACAAATTGGGGCTCAAAGGTAATGCAGAGGTGGGATAAGTTTGTTCTTCCATTCAAAGGAAGCTTGCACCAAAATCCAAGTTGCAAATTAGACAGAAGCAAAATATCTTTGGTTCCACCTATAGAAGGGTATTTCAAGTTAAACTTTGATGGTGCTTCATGTGGGAATCTAGGTATTTTAGGGGTGGGGATTGTAATAAGAGATCACAAAGGGTTCCTAGTATCAGCTAAGTCAATAAAACTTTCGAAAGGAACAAATAATGTTGCGGAAGCACAAACATTACTTCATGGCTTGTAGTTAACATATGATATCAAAATTAAAGATCTAGAAATTGAAGGTGATTTGTTAATTGTTGTAAATGTGTGTAAGGAAAAAAAAGTCTTTTGTTGGAAAATTAGATATGTGATGCAATAGGTATGAAAATTGTTGGAAAAGTTCAGGTTTGTGCAAATAAAGCATACACATAGGGAAGGTAACCTATTGGCAGACAAGTTTGCAAATGTTGGGTGTGAACAAATTCAGAATGAACAGTTATATGGAAGTAATATGCAAGATATTTCACATGAACTAAAAAATGTAATTGAAATGGAAATAGTTAGCTTCTAGCAAGGTGGTCTAGAGGTAATGTTAAGCACGTTTTGTTAGAGCATTCTAGTTATTATTAAGGATTTCTTTAGCAAAATGACGCTTTCAAGGTTATGCAATGTTTTTTTATGTCAAAGCCACTTTTTATAAACACTGTGGATTTGTATAAATGAAAAAATGATTTTGCAACATGCTAAAGTTGGCATCATAAGCAAAGTTGTTAAATAAACAAGGGCAACACCAGATGGGAAAATTTGCATCATGTTAAAGTCAGCTTCATAGGCAGATTTTTTAAATAAATAGGGGCAATGCCACATGGGAATTGTTTATTGCACATGTTTATTATAACAAAAGGACATCAATTGCAATGCTTATTAACAACCAAGTCATTGTGTTTTGTCTAATAATTTTTTTGTTGCTATGCATCTAATTTGTGCGAATTGTTGATATTGTATCTAATAAAATTTGATTAAGTACATTACAAGTATAATTAGTAGAACAAAAAATTGAATTGGCATGATTTAAATTCGTTGAAATAGCTTGGAATTAACGCCAATGCAAGGAGAATGTATACTTCACACGAGCAGTTGTGTTGTGGATCAACCTCACCAAAGTTAATATTAAAGTTCAACTCATCAGTCGTAGCAAATGTATGTTTTTGGCTAACAAGTGTTGTTTGTATGTAGGAATTCATGCATGGGAAAAGACCTTGGCACTTCATGAAACCAAGTAAATTCAAGCGTGGTTTAGCCCATTCTTGCATGTGGCAGATTTCAACTTGTTTATGTTTTTGTTGCAAAAATAATTGAATTCCACTTCTATTAAAAGGCATGGAAGTTGTAAGTTATGCACATTCTACAAATGTGGTTGTAAAAATGGAAAATTCATAAGGATTTAAGTTCAGGAGTTTTTTCCACAAACACATAAGCAGTGCTTGTTTAGTTTTGCTGCTTAGGTATTGGGTGGTCAGATTTGCTACTTGGGTGTTGGGTGTTTGGTGATTGGTTAGCTTGTGTTAGCAGGAAATGCATGATTAAGTAAAACAATGATTTGGGTGTCTTCTGTGTTCTTTTCAAACATTTTTTATCCATTGGTGGGTATGATTTCTACTCGAAAGGATTTTTATTATGGTTTTATCCCACTCACAGTGTGATTGTGTAAAGTTCCTTAATGACCAACAAAGAATTATCATAGCCGAGTAAATGAGTGTCATATTTAGTGTTCCCAGTATTTATATGCACTCTAAGTTGAATTGTGTTTATAATTTCTAGTTTGAGGCTACTATGTTGAGGCTACTATCATTCAAAGTGTTTCCACTTGTATTTGCACTCAACAGTTATATTGGGTAGTGGTTGCTATATTCTTTAGATCATGGGTACTGTGTTTTAAACAGTGAAGTAGCTTTTACTTTTGCAATCACTACCGCCTTCATTTTTCATTCACTTCCACCCTCTCTGCATAACGGAGTCATCATAGAGTTTATGCTAAGAAACTATAGAGCCCCATTTCCTATACAAGAATGGGAATTGCCATTTTCCAAAGGGTTGGAAAGAGAACATTTGTCACATGTATTCAAAACTGATATCCTTTCTATGTTCACATGCTTGAAAACTCTAATAGGGGAAGACATTTTACATCCTTCAGCTCAAAGACTGATATTTCCTTTAGACCTGGTGTCCACATTTGTTTCAAATGTGTTGGATTTAAATCCAAACTATCAAGGTATGCAAAAACTTGCAAGTGCAGTCATCCAAGAAGTGTTCTTGTAGGATAATGCTCTACTTAAGAGCATACAAAAGTGTAATTTTTGGAAAGGTGAAGCATACGTGGGTGGGATATTTCCCAGGCACTACTTACATCACAAGGTTTTCTACAGGAATACATTCATTACAATGAAAACATCAATGGAGTATGTTTCATCGAGCTACCTATACAGAGAGCTAGCTCGCCACCATTTTGAAGTGGGGATCGATATGGAGAGAAATTTCAAAGCAAAATATCATGCTCTATCATTTCTCCTAACACATCATTGTCATCAAGTAGATAATGCTAGAAAAAAATTACAACACATAAGGAATTGGTGGCATCTACAGAATCACAAGCTGATCCAAGTAACGTGAATGCATAATAGATCAAACCGCTTCCACGTATCCCATACATGAATATTACTACTAATTCACAATCAACTCCGCCAACACATCAGTCTATGCAAAAAGGAGAAAAGGTGGAGAGTTCGTCTGTAGGAAATGCCTGAAAATACAAACAATTTGAAAATACTTTTGCATATAGGTTACAAAATAGAAGCATATATAGTTAGTTGGTTTTTGTAATATGCAAGTTGACATTTTGTAGTCACAACATATCTAGGTTTGGTAGTCAGTGATATTTTGTCAAGCTGAAATTTTGTAACTACTGCATATCTTGGTACAAATATGCGAAGTAGATATGATGGACTTGAAAGTATATTTCCACACAAGCAAAATGATATTGTAATCTTTTATATTATTATATAAATATAAATAGTCGACTTACTGCCTTTTATTTAAAAAAAATGGATTTCAAATTGTATAAATGTGAGGCATTAAAAGTTCAAATATTTTAATTTTCATTAATATTGAATTGTAAAAAATACTAATTAGATTTTCTTTTCTTATCTATTATTAATATTTAAAATAATTTTTTGGTTATATTTTTTAATATTATAATGTTTTCTTAACTTTTAATTGTGTAATTTTTGAGTTAAGTTTATTGATTTTTATTTTATAATTTAGTATTCATTAATAGTTAAATATTGTAGTAGATTTACACTCTTCAATATTTATGTAAACAAAATGTAAAATTAAACCTAACTGAACACACACCTTATCCATCTATCATTTTCTTCAACAACTATATATCCCTTGTATGTTGAGACCATAAAATTCCTTTTCCCTCCAAAACCTCTATCATATTGTATGGTAACTAGTTCAACAACAATGTCAATAGAGATGACATCTTCTTTTGGCTAGTTATTTTGTAAGCATGAAAATTTACAAAAGAAAAATATAGAGATATACAAGAAAAATGGCATAATAGTAGGATGGTTAGCTTAGGCAACCATGCAACCAAAATGGTTAGAGAAAACACAAACATAACCATTTTAGATTTATTGATGAGGCTTCAAGTTGATTTATGTTTGAGCCTATAGCCTATAATTGGATGACCTCTAGAACTCTTATATTTTTTAAACTTTTACACCTAACCATTTTCTTGATTATTGAAAATTTTGACTTGCTAAATTATATATTTATAGATTTGACAAATTGAATTTTATGAGATTTATTTTATTGTTCTAAAAAATTTAACCCATATGGACCCATTATTGACACATGGAAATCATTCAAAGGCCAGTGCACGAAAGAGCTAATCACCTATTTGTTTTGTGTGTTGTACAAATGTACAATCTAGAGAAACCACTATGTTAACCATGGTAGACCAAAAAAATCAGTGACTAAACTCTATATGCATGCTTTGTCTTAGACACTATTTGTTGTTCATTCAATCCAATGACTTGATAGCACTTGCCAAATAATCTCACACAATATAAGCTAAAAAAATAATAACCACAGTTTGAAAAAAATCAATAGAAAGTTTGTGTGTAGATTATTCTTTATTGAATTTGGTGCATAAGTTCCTACGAAGGCTATAGTGATCTGAAATGGCTCCTGCAACTACCATATTTTATAAAAGTCCACTTTCAATTATGTTTTGATGGATACCCAAATCTTGCTTAAACGTTTTTAAGTCTTTTTCAACAAACTAATCTTAAAAATATCTTGCAATCATGGCATTCCATGACACCGCATTTCTTTGAGAAATTTTGTCAAAATGTTCATATCAATAACTATTCAATTCCTCTCACATACAATATTAGAAGACAAGACAAATTCTATTTTTACAATATTTCAAAGGCAAGTACTAGTCACTACATGACACTTGTACTAATCTTAGAATAAGACATTTTATATGTTTGCAATTTTAAAGGCTCTTTTTACTTACATGATAAGCAAGTGCTACACAATGACTAGTAGGTACCTTTAATAGATTATTGTAACTTATTTAATTCATGTAAGTGAATTTATTTATAAATAAGATTACAACAAAAAATATAGATAAAATTTTATGGAACACATGTCTATATCTAAACAGGTGGAAGTGTAGTGATTTAATACGATCAAATAAAAATACATTTCAATAACATTTATAAAAATGCATTTCACATGACCCGTGATATTGATGCAACACGCCCTCTGATAATAAGGGACAGAGGGGAGACTAGACCTCATGACCTCTTACCTACAACAGAATGCTTTAACCAAAATAAAAAAAATACTCTATATTAAAAATAATTACAACACTATTAAAAAATTAACTTATAAAGTTTATATACTAAACCATTCTTTATAACTGTCAAACTTTTGTAGTACACAATTGATCAGCTTGTTCGCTGTATGATTTTGATCGATCAGTATCTTCGCCGTATGATTTTTGTTCAACCAGATTGTATATATATATATTTTTATAGATTGCCAGTTGTTTTGCTGACAGGTAAAGAGAATAGGCATGTGAAATTACTGAACAAGGTACTTCTTGATCTGCTGTGAATATAATAATCCTGGGTAGGCTTCCATGGCATTCAAAATCCAAAATCAAAAACAGAAAAAAATCCAAGTCTCCAGTTGCTGTACATAAGATGATTATCTATTTAAAAGTGTTCCTGTGAGAACAACTGTAGGCAGTCCTGCTGCAGATCATGACAGGTAGCCTCAAATGCCAAATTCATGACCTCAGCAAAATCAATGGTTACTTAAAATATCACATGGATTCTGAAGTGCCATTTTAAAATATTGTTATTATATTGTTTTACTGACTTGTCTTTTAGTATTTAGTTTTGTGTTTATTTTGAAGATATATTTTGATACATGTTCATATTAACAAACGGTGTAATTTTATGTGAAGTTGGACTCACTCACCTATCTTATATCCATCTATATAAACACACATTTACATGCACTTAGTCCTTACCTTATCTTTACTCGCATACTTCAATAAATTTACCTTTTCCATGCCTTTATTGCACCTATCTAACTACACCTACATTTGTATAGCCGTTAGCCACTTGAATCTAATTGTTTATCCACTCAGGGTCATCTTTGTGATTAATATGTACAAAATATCCAGCAGTGGTTTTCATAGTGTTATTGATTTATTTTGGGTGTGAATGTAAATGACATGTACCCTCCACTGTAGTAGGATTAACTACTGGTAAGCTGGTATCAAGAAACACTTGATTCTGTTGTTTCTGCTTTACTCACAATTAAATATGCAAAGAAAAACAATTACAGTCGTTTGAACAATATCAGAGACAAACTTGGTTTCCACTTTCCAACATCTATGGTAAATCCATTTACTAGTTTTGAATTCCATAGTGAGGCGTGCAAAAATGTTATAAATTGCAAATATATTTTGCAAGTTCTATGAGGAAATGTGCATGGCTATTACAAAATTTGGAGTATAGTTTCAAAGTTGTAAATCATTAAGCACATGGGAATAGTTTCACAGCAGTTGGGCACTAAATTGGTCCATGTCATTTAGGCTCCTGAAAGGCTTATAAACCATTTAATATGAAAAATCCTTTTGATTTTCTTACAATATGTCAATACCATGTGAATGTTGATAGATTTCGTCATTGATTGAAGATATGTATGGCTTGAAGGTATTGGCCTTCCAAATGGCTGTTAATACTCTGCTATACATTTGCAAGGTTGGTTGGAAGGGCATCTGGTTATTATCTAAAATACAAATTCAAAATATGGATGATTGCCTTCCTTTATTTTCCTGCCTTGAGTCAACTAAGAATATGTTTTGCGAAATTTGATGATCAATATGTGCTACTATTTAAACACATTTAATTGGATTCATTTCACATCTATCATCTCTTAATCATCCTAGACAATTGAAGGAAAATTCAATATCAACACATTTAGATTCAGTGCTTGAAAAAGAGTAACAAATATGCATACATTTATCGTAAGGCCCTTGCCCACTATCTTTCAACTTTGGTACACTTTTCAAGGGGTTGACTTAGGAGAGCATGTCTCCTTGCAACAAAATGAAATCCCTATTAGATGAATTACAAATGAACATTCTATATTGTGCAGCTATGAGTTCAAAATTAAGAATGAATCTACATGTATAGAATTGGTTTGAGATAAAGCACAAATCTAGTGCTAGTCTTGAAGCATTTATTTACAAGGAAGCCACATTTTCTCAAATAGGTACCAAAGCAATTCCAAAATCTTTAGCAAAGACATTCATTCTTTGATCATAGAGCTAAGTACCACTCACCTTCCCATTTGCTTTTCTGAAAATAGTTGTTGTAATAATTAGATTTATTAGTCCTTGTCATCAATTAATCAAGGCCAATTTGTACTTAACTGGTTTTATTTACTTAGCCTAGGTTAACTTAAAGAAATTTTATTTTCATTTACAATTGTATCGTAAAGAAAATTGACTTGCTTTCCTTTAAAAAAAGTGTTATATACTATTGTAATTTTGAAAACTACATATCCATGTTATTTTTATTATGGGCCCACTTCAATTAGAGAGTATTTTATGCAATGTGGCATTTTACGACATTTATTTATTTATTTCACACCAAGGAGGCAATGATAGAGTTGTCAAGAGTACTCACAAGAGATTATCATACGAGTATTTATTATTGCATTACATTGAGTTAGTCATCCTAGGGTTTGATTGAAGTGAACATGAACTTTTCAATTCAATAGATTTGTAATGCCCCACCAAGGAACCCTAGAAGATGACACAACTAAAGCTAAAAAATGGAACAATTTTTCTTTTTAATAAGAAGTAATAGTGAAATGCATAACATAACTTAACAATTCCCCGCTCTCCCCGCCCCTTGCCCCGTTTGAACTTCCTGTGTGCATGGTGGATTCTGGCCTAGGGGTACCCCATGGTCCCCCTCTGCCCATCTCTGACCCAAGCCTTGCCTTGTCTCATGCGGAATCGTGTCCCTCGGGAGACACTCCTAGCGGGACATGTCTTTTGACTGCGGATCTTTCGGTGCCACCTATGTCTTTGGTTGAAGTGCCAACGATTGAGATTCCATCTGAATCCATTGGATGGAAAGATGTTCTAACCAATAGTAAACTGGGCCCTCTCCCTCCTTCTCATGGGGATGAGGTCATTGTGTCTAGAATGAACTTTGCTATTTTTGATTCAGTCAGCGATAGGATTCTCTCATCTATGGAGAATGCAGTATTGGGTAGGTTTCTCTCTTTCCACCCTACTATGGATATGATCAGAAAATGGGTTGTTGTTAAGTGGTGACTCAAGGGAAGTGTGGAAATCTACGCTATGTCTGGTGGGATTTTCCTCTTCAAGTTCACGGCACTAGAAGATCTGTTATTGGTTCTGTCTTCAGGACCTTGGGTTTATGGTAAACATAGTTTGGCTTTATGTTATTGGTGTAGACACCTAAATTTGGACACTTAATTTATCCAAATTTATCCCCTTTCATCTAAACATCTCCTTATCCGCATTAATTAAGTAATATCACTATTATTTAATTAATCCCTCTAAAGTTCTTCTAATCCCTAAGGTATCTAGTTAAATAGTTAAATACCTTCCCCCTTTCATCAAATGAATTAAATAAATATGCCATTTATTTAATTCCCTTTATGTCACATCCTCCATCATTTTTATCTAATCCTAATCCATCTTCTAATCCCATCATTAGGGATGTGTACATGCCTAATCCTTGATTAGGATGTGTCACATCCTCCAACTTTTGCAAGTTGGCCTCTAATCTCTTTTAGCCACCTAACCCTCCTCTAATCCTTCCAAAGAATATTAAATTCCTTTTTCTCTTCCCCATGTGATCATAATTAATTTATGATTAAGAGGTGCACACCCCTAATCATCATTAAGGTCCCATCCTCCATAATTTCCCACTTGCCTCTAATGAGTCCTCAATTAGTCTAATCAAGTACTTGCACAACCTTAATCACCCAATTAGGTCATCTCTAATCCCCATGTCATTTATAGAATGTGTCCTTAGTCAACTTCATTAAAAGGCATCTCCATTCCCCATGTGAATTTTTAATTCACATTTAATCCCCCAATGCATTTAAGGAATTTTAAATTCCTTCCCCCTTCCCCCTTCCCCATGAGAATATTTGAGAAATTTTTAATTCCCTACTTGTCCTCTCACCCACATGGGGATAAGTACCTCCTTTATGAGGAGATCTTGTCCCAATCCCAAGGTACCATGTACCCTCTCCATGTCATGTCCTATCCACTCCACCTCATGTACACATCATTCCTTTTAAGCCATATCACTTGCCACATGTGAAGATGTGAGGGCTTGTGAGTTCTCAACTCACCTTATCCCTACATCTTGATCTTGGTGGCTCAATCTTGACCATCCATTTCCCTAGAGGTTTCCAAAATCTCTATAAATACCCCCTCTTTTCTCTCATTTTGGGGAGATCATGCATTGTAGCCAAACTCTTGCAAATTTTTCTTAGAATCCATACTTAGCCATTTTCATGCTCGCACTCACTTGCATTCACCTTCATATCATCATCTAGCTTGCATCTCTTGCCATCCAAGGAGCACACAACACCGAAAATCGAAGGGCCAACCAAAGGATCGATTTGACACAAGGTAAAAGGTTTCATTTGTTGTTTTTGTTTTGTGTTGATTCCAACTAGGCTAATCTTGAGGTGTAGGTTGTTTTTGGAGGTATTTTGCACTCTTTTGCTTGTTGCTTATTTTCTAGCACCCGAATTCGACCTATCACAGTTGGAAACCAGGTTTTAACCTTGAGGTGGACCTCAACAAGTTGGCTTCGGTCTAGATTTGCCTTCCTGGGTTACCATTGGAATACTGGGATGAATCAATATTCAAGAGCATTGGTGATTCCTTAGGAAGCTTCATCACTTCTGAATCCATTACCAGATCGAAGTCTAGGTTAGTGTTTGCTTGTTTCTATGTGAATATTTGTGTGAACAAATCCTTTCCTAAATCTATTAAGCTCTGCTCTAAATTTGGGTCATGGGTTCAACCTGTGTGTTATGAAAATGTTGTATTCTGTCAAAAGTGTGCCAAACCCGAGCACCTTATTTTTGACTGTAAGTCAACCTTTAACAAGGATCCTATCAAGGGAGACTCTGCTGCTCCTTCTGGCTCTCCTCCTGGTATTGAAGACTCGGTCAAAGATGATTCTGCATCTTTGACAACTTTCTCTGACATTCCTAGCTCAAAGACTCCTTTGCTCGAGTTAGTGGCCAATCAAGAATTTCCTAATATTGGTGCTCCTATTCTTGAGTTTGTGACCGGGATTGATCCGGCTGAGGGCCTAGCTAACCTGTCCATAGCTGAGAATATGGCTAGTATCAATGTGTTGGAAGTAGATAATCCTACTTCTAGCATTGCTTATGGGGATGAGGTCCCTACTAGTGGTGTGCTATTAAAGGTGGCTTCAGTTGGAACTAGTGATACTGTTGGTGAAGAGAGTGAAATATGGGAGGATCTAGGCATGGGTGAGGTATCTTCTTTCATCTCAGATGATTTGAAACATGAGCCTGTTGCTGATGAGGAGAACTAGATCACTCCGAAGAAAAAAGGGAGGAAGAAAAAAGCAGATGTGGGAGGTGAATCCAGGCTAGGTATGCTAAGCCAAAGATCCACGAGATTAAGGGAAACACCAAATGCGATTTCCTTGGGAAAACAAAGGACATTGGAAGTGTCCTCTAAGAAAGGTCAAAAATGAAGATCATGTCTTGGAACATGCGTGGGATGAATAGCTCCCATAAGCAACTTGCCTTAAAGAATTATATTCTAGAATATAAGATAGAGGTCTTACTCCTACAAGAAACTAAAATGAAGAAAGCTAGTTTTGATAATATTTCTAAGTACTTATGGCTTGGGGCCTCTTACTTTTACAGTGATGTTGAAGGGGCCTCTGGAGGTCTAGCAGTGCTCTAGATCCCTTCTAGATTAAATCACACTGAATTGTTTTTCTATCAGAATAGTGTTAGTGTCTCTTTTACCTTCCCTGGCGGCTCTTGGTCACTTATCAATGTGTATGTACCCAACCAAAGGAATACTAGACTAGCCCTATGGATGTATCTTACTGATTGGATACAAAAAAATAGTGGTTCTCACCAGGTGGCTAGGGACTTCAACTCCCCCCTTTTTCCTTCGGAGAAATGTGGTGGTTTGGTCGACTACTCTGACAACATGGTTGATCTGACACACTTTTTGAGTTCTACGGGCCTAATTGATATTGATTTGTTAGGTCAAGCTTTTACCTGGTCCAACAGACATATGGGTAAAGATTTAATTCAAGTTAGATTGGATCACTTCTTATGTTCTTGCAATTGGTTAGGCCTGCTTAGTGCCACTCTGTGGGCTTTCCCTAGGACTGTTTTTTATCACAATCCTTTGTTGTTAACTTCATGCGATCAATCTGATGTTGGACCTTATCCCTTCCATTTTGAAATCATGTGCAAATGAAAATTGCTGAATGGTGGAATATCCATGTGCGTGGTTCCCCCATGTTTAGAATCTTTTTAAAGCTAAAACACATTAAATGTATGGTAAAAGGATGGAACAAAAGGGTCTTTGGGGATGTTTTTCGGGAGAAAAAAATTATTGGGGAAATGTTGAAAATGGTTCAAAAGAGAATGGAGGAGGGTGATATCAGTCTGTCCACTTGCAACCAAGAGAAGGAGAACTGGTGGGAGTGGGAGAAAATTATTAAGAAAGAGGAGATTTTCTAGAAATAGAAATCCATGGTGCAATGGTTGAAAGAAGGAGCTAGGAACACCTCCTTCTTTCACATTTTTGTTGTCAAACATAAGAGGAGGAACCAAATAAACAAGTTACACAATGCTCAGGGTGAGGTTGTTTGTTCACCCTCTCTCATTGGTTTAGTGGCTGTGAACTATTTCCAGAAGGCTCATGCGACTCCTATTGATGTTCTTAACCCAACTCTTGACAGTCTGTTGGTTGACTCACTTCTAAATTTAATTTCCCAGAATGACAATATAGGGATTCTCAGTGCTATCACTCCCGAGGAGGTTAAGCTGGCCACTTTCAGTATGGGGGCCTTCAAAGCTCTTGGCCCTGATGGTTTCCCTCTGGATTTCTTTTAGACCTTATGGGAGATCATTTGTGAGGACCTTGTTCTAGTTGCTCGTGATTTCTTTAAATCTGGTAAGATTCTTAACCAACTAAATCACACTTTCATTACTCTTATTCCCAAGGTGGCGGATCCTCAACATATGGCTGACTTTTTCCCTATCAGCCTTTGTAATATTTTTTTATAAAATCCTCTCAAAAATTTTGGTCAACCGTATCAAACCTCTTCTTGATAAAATTATCAGCCCTACTAAAAAAGGGTTTATGCCTGGTAGGCATATCCTTGATGCTACCATTTCAACACATGAACTAATTCACTAAATGGATAGGTGCAACTATGCTAGAATGGCCCTTAAATTGGATATATCTAAGGCCTATGACAAGGTGATCTAGAATTTTGTCCCTAAAGTTCTTGCTAAGTTTGGTTTCAATCAATTAGTGATCAATCTTATTATGGAATGCATTACTACTGAACTAAGTACTTTGTTTTGGTTAATGGCTCTCCCTTTGGGTTTTTTCATGTTGGAAGAGGAATCAGATAGGGAGATTCCCTATCTCCCTATTTGTTTATAATGGTGGCAGATGTGCGAAGCAGGAACTTCTCTAATACAATGTCGAAAGTGTCCATAAAAGGAATTAAGGCTGCTTCCACCATTGAGCCAATTGTGATTCAACAATTTGTGGATGATAATTTTCTATTTGGGAAAGCCTTGGTGTTAGAAGCCAGGAAATGGAAAAATTGTCTCAAAAATTATGCTGCTTGCTCTAGACAATGCATTAACTACAATAAAAGCATGATTTACTTCTTCAACAACATTCCTAACCTGCAAAATCGGGTGACTAGTGTTTTGGGCTGTCAGAGTGGTTCTCTCCCCTTGGTTTATCTTGGGCTGCCCCTAACTATCAAATATGTCACTCTTGAGTTTTGGAATTCTATCCTTGAAAGGATTCAAAGGAAGCTTGTTGGGTGGAAAGGCTCTCTACTTAGCCATGCTGGTAAGCTTCAACTTCTTTCTGTTGTTCTTCAAGGTATCCCTATCTATTTCCTATCCATATTTAAGATACCTAGATATATTGCTGACAAATTTGAGAAAATTCAGAGGTCCTTCCTTTGGTTGGGCACTGAGGAAAAAAGGAAACTCACTTTGGTTAAATGGGATAAGGTCTGTCAACCGAAAAGTTATGGTGGTCTTGGGATAATAACTATTTCTAATTCTAATAAAGCTCTTATGGCCAAAGTGGGTTGGGATCATCTGAGGGATAGGAAGGACTGGAGTGAAATAATGAATGCTAAATACTTTTTGAACTGGCTGTTGATTTTCTTCCTTTCAGAGGCCCACCCTACGAGATCCTTGGTTTGGAAGGGTATTTGTAGTCTTCAGGACCTAATGAGGAATGGGATCAAATGAAAGATATGTAATGGTAATAAAATCAGATTCTGGGAGGATACTTGGTTACTTGACTCTCCTCTAGATTCTTCTGAGTTCAGGTTCCTTAAGGGTCGTGGTCAACAAGTGTTTGGTATTTATATTAGTGATTATTTTCTAGGACCCTTGATGGATAGGAAATGGAATGATATTAGCCTTTGCTATCCTTTATCCCCTAATCTATGTCTTATAGCCAAGAATCTGCATGAGTTACTCTCCCTCACCAGGATACCCCCTTCTCACCGTGGGGATGATTTCTTCTAGATCCATGATAATCAGGGTGATCTTATAGTCAAATCTGCTTACAGACAACTGACTGATCAAGGTGTGGTCAATAATTTATGGAAAAAGGTTTGGAATAGATACATGATATTAAAAGTTAATTTCTTCTGGTGGACTGTATGCCATAAAAAAATTCTTACTCAGGATAATCTAAGGAAAAGGGGATTCCAAATCCCCAACAAATTCCTTTTGTGTAAATGCAACAAAGAATCGGTTGATCATCTATTGTTACACTTCCCCTTTGCTACTGAAGTGTGGGAGCTGGCTTTTGAAAGATTAGGATTACAATGGATTATGTGCAAGTATATCACTTCCTTTATTTTGAGTTGGACTAGACCCTTTACCCATCCACTAACTGGTGAAATATGGAACCAAGTTCCTCCCATTATATGTTGGTGCTTATGGAAATAAAGGAACAATAGGATCTTTAGGAACATTGAGATGAACCTGAAAGAGGTGTTTGGTATAGGAGGTCAACTCATTGAGGAAAATATCTCTCTCCTCAAAGGGAGAACCCCAGATAAAGGTCCCACGGAGTTGGAGATAAGCATAGCTAAAGCTTGGCATCATAACTTGGATTCCAACTCGTATGACAACTCCAAAATGCTAGTTAGGAGAGCCACTATTTGGAAACCCCCTGATTGGAGTTGGTTTAAACTAAACTTTGATGGGATTGCTAAGGGAAACCTAGGCAGAGAAAGTATAGGAGTTATGAGGGATCACAAAGGAAAGTTGGTGGTTGGGTATGTTGGGGGGATTGGTCTCCATTCTTCTATGATAGCGAAAGCTAGAGTGTTGTTAAAGGGCTTACATATAGTTGTTTCCTTGGGGATAGAGAACCTACACATTGAAGGTGAATCTAAGTCCATTATTGATGCTATTAATTTTGATAGACTGCTGGGATGGAATACTAAGGATATTCTTCTTGACATTAGATTCCTTATGTCTAAATTAAAATTAAAGGTGGCCAATCATATTTATAGAGAGGGGAACCAAGTGGATGACGCCTTAACCAACTTTGGCTCCCACTGGAAATTTTATAAATGCTAGCATGATTTAAGTCTACTTCTATCAAATATTCAAAGTATTATAGTGAAGGAACAAATCCCTTACTTGACTCATGATGGAAATACATGTGCTTAGCTGGATTCTTGGGGGGTCCACAATATTTTTCGTTGGGCTTTGTGGTCTTATTATTTTGATGAGATGGATGATTAGTTGTATCGATGAGATGGATACCAAGTATATTTTTTCAAATTATAGAATGGATCTTGTTGGGAAAAAGGAAATCATGTTTTTCTATGACAAGTACCAATTGATTAACTTAAGCTAGACAGTACTTGTCATAATCTCCTTATGGGGATTTTTTTAAGATCGTGGAGTTTCAAATTCTATGTTTTTGAATTTGATGTGACTTGTAATTATGAGACAAAGCTCCTTTTTGGCTTTTCTTTATTGCTATTTTGGTTTCGTGCCTAATAGCTTCTATTTGTGGTATAGCTAAAATTGACCAACCCCTAATTGCTATCAATTTAAAGATTTCTAAATATGGCCCTGTGGCCATCTTGCCTAGATTTTAGTATTTTTGCTATGTGGAATGCAATCCTTCCCTGCCGATCATGTCCTTTTTGTTTAGCCATTTATGCGAAGAAATCTTCATTAATTCTTATGCTAATATTGTTAGAGGGAAATTATTAACTCATGCGTGTGACCTGTCCTTAGGATTGATTCCCAAAGATTTCCATTTTTGGCTTAAATGCCTTATTGTGCAGGTGATTTTTCGCCTTGCAATTATCTCTAACATTCTATTTTTTTAGGGTTCTTGGTTATACTGTGCACAATGTGGAATCATGGAGGGGGATAGAGTGAGTGCAGACGAAGCTAGATAATTGCAATGAATTTTGCAAAGATTCGTTGGTTTGGCACATTTGTGTCAAAGGTGGCATTGCTCCTCTGATGGAGAGACTTGTGGGCCATGACCCTAATCTATTGACCCAGTTCTTCAACTCTTGGAAGAATCAACATGTGACTCTGTTAGGCATCTCCTTTACGGTGGATGAGGAAGTGATTACGCAGGCAACGTGCCTTCAAAGCTCAGGCATGAAGCATCCTAAACATTTGAAGACCCAAGATAATGTTAGTATGGATAAATTCTTTGTGGGAGATGAGAAGTTAGTGCACAACTAGTCTAGTTTTGAACGAGAGACTCTTCCTTAGTCATGGAACTAGGTGTGCCTTGTGCCGATGAAATATGCCACGTTGGAAGGAAGGTACAAGGCCTATTACTTCTACCATTTTCCCTTGTTAAATCACCTTAGGCATAAATTTTTACTAAGCTTTCCCTTTTTTCTACTAACTCGGTCAAAAAATGTGTGGAGTTTTCTGATTTAAATCCCAATGAACCCACTCCCCTACCACTTCACGAGGGTCTTATCCTAAGACTCTACCACTTTCAACTAGCTTTATGCCCTCTGAAACCCATATCGACCGTCTAAATTGAGGAAATTGAGCCACCCACCAAGACCAACTTATCTCCAGCCAAATTAAAAAGCCTTGTCAGGAAAAGTCACCTAGTCCCTGCTGATTCTCAAAAACCCAATCCCGCTACCAAAAAACTTAAGGGTATCGAGGGAACTACCCAAACCAGTGTGGTGATGAGCCAGTGTGACCTCAAGTCTACCCTAGCTAAGACTCCCAATAAGCCTACCCTTAAAAAGAAAGGTAAGGAGGAGAAGGAGCCTCCGAATAAAAGGAAAAATGTTATGAGCAAGGACTTGTTGGGTGATACGTTGGTGGCAAAGACTGTGGTTATTAGATGTGATGCCATTATTCAATGCTTTGGAAGGTTGGAAAAGAATAGGAAAAAAGTGTAGGTCAAGGATTTGGACACTGAAGAGGAGCTTTCAGACAACAAAGACAGCAGAGTTGAAGAGGTGTCAAAAGGCGATGAAGGTGAGAAAGCCTGTGGTCCCTCTTCCATTCTCGACAAGGGTAAAGCTCGGAAGGAGGTTTTGGCCTCTCACTCTTTGGAATCGCTAGATATTGAGAAAAATGACCCCGACTACACTATGGGAAGAGGGGAGGAGCTCAGTGTGCTGAAAGAAAGAATGGACAAAATGGAAAAAAAATCAATGGTTTGACCCGTTTCACGGTCAAATTAGTTCACTGTGTCACTAGCACTCTATCAACTGTCATGAAGGATGAGATGGAGATGAAGAAGTTTGAAGACCACTAGGAGTGGATTGGTGATGATTTGGTTCAACTTTTGTCAAAGAACTGGGAGAATACCAACTAGTCTACTATTGGT
Source organism: Sequoia sempervirens (assembly GCA_007258455.2). Taxonomy (NCBI): domain Eukaryota; kingdom Viridiplantae; phylum Streptophyta; class Pinopsida; order Cupressales; family Cupressaceae; genus Sequoia; species Sequoia sempervirens. Next base: position 26,550 of record VDFB02090957.1, read on the forward strand.
TTATTGTTGGTTCAAGTGTTGTTAGTTCGTGTCTATTTTTGGTTTAGTGTTTTTTTTTGTTACTTTT
>VDFB02090960.1:0-28321 GCA_007258455.2 Sequoia sempervirens
ACAATGTGTGTGCAAGATCAATCTTAAGTGTGTCTAAGATTACAAGAGATAAAATTCAAAGAAACACTATTCAAATTTATTTGAATAGGATCCCTAAATGAACATGAATAATGGTGAAGACCTACTTTCGGAGATCTCAAATCACCCCAATAGATCACAAAATTGAATATACCTTCCTTTAGGTAGTGAAACAACAAAAAATGGGATAGGATTCAAACAAATAGGGTTTTATATAAAATTTGGAATGTTTCACCAAACTTACTATAAATAGAAAGGGAAAATTAGGGTGAATGAACCTACCTATTCTTCTATTTCATTCAATAAATGGGATTCCTCAAGTTAAAACCCACTTTCAACCATTAGGTGAGTGAAAGGGTTAAATATGACTAAACAAAACTTTTGGTAGATGAAAATAAAATAGTAAATCAACTCAACACTGAAATGTAAGGTCAGATTTGAGTAGATTAACAATAGAGCTAACATAAACAGTTTATTTCACTAAAATCAGATCAGTGGGGACACATAAAACTTATTTAAAAAATAGTCGCAAAGTGTTATGTTATAGCGCGAAGATGCTCGTAGAAATGACTAAATAGGGGTTTTGGGAGAAAGATTAAAAATACCAAATGCACTCATTTAAGACATGTAAAAAGTAGGTTTTACAGATGAAACATAATACCATGAAAAAAATTAAATCTTTAGGAAGATCTCTCCAAACATAGATATCTCAAACTCTTTTGACATCTCTTCTAACAAATTTCTTATACATATTCATTTCCTCCAAAAATTATATCATCATACACAACTACTATCAAGATTTGATCTTTCTCATCTTTGAAGTAAATATTACTATATGTGGTACGTTTGTTGAATCCTTTCTCATCTAAGAAACGTAACCCATGTCATTCTAGAATAATCATCAATCAAAAGCATAAAATACATGTCACCTTCAAGACTTCTTGTTGTTGTAGGACCACAAAGCTCTATATTTACCAATTCCAAAAATTTTGTAGAAGATTGTTATTTTCCTTTGAAACTACTTCTTGTTTTTTTTCTAAATTTACAATCTCTATAGGGGTATGTGTAGGATCATTATGAAAAAATTAGTCCCTAATTGGCAAAAAATTCAGAAAAATCAGAGGTAGCAAACTTGACGTAAAAATTTGAATAAGTTATCTATATTATTTCAAAAATATTTAAGAATATAATCTGTAGAAAATTGAATGTACCTTCTAAACTACTAGTTTTTTTTTTTGTTTTCTTAATGTATTTGCTAAAAATTTGAAATTTCAATGTAGTAGTACTTAAATTTTAGGGAAAAAATAAGGTGTCTGTTGGACCACCCTAACCACAAGAAAATGAAAATATTTTTTTATAATAATTTAGATATAAATAGAGGACTCATATCCCAATGTGATGCATATTTTTTTGTAATTTTTTTCCAAGTAAATAATTAATTATAATTTTTTTATTACAACTTTAAAAAAAATAAAAAAATTGTATGTTTGACCACCTTAAATTAGTCAAAACTTCATGAAATTCAATTTTTTTTTAATCCTATAGTATGTGAAGCATAGAATGTGAGATATGTTTTGAATTCAAAAAATGTGATACCATTTGAAAGCTATAGATGTTTTTCAATCAGCCCATCAATCAGGACTTTAGTCATAATTGAAATAGAAAATGATTAATAATTATTTATTAAATTCAAAGTAAAGCATAATTTATATTGGTGGAAATCTAAGAATCTCCTTTAAAAACCCTTTTTGTTTCATCAATTTTGGGTAAAAAATAGTTGTCAGCGACATACCTTACCAATACCCATCATATCACCACTTTTTGGCCCATCATGATCCTACATATACCCATAAACAACATTGATAGGCTTTGTAATCCTTGGCATATATCTCACTGTTTGAATTGATGTGATACATCATATTATGCCATAACTAGCTATCATTAATCTGAGTCATAAAACAATAGCCATTAGCACCCTTGAGCTAATATAGATATTTCCATCTATCCTCTTTCCAACAACAATTATAGTTCCAAACCCTTTTCTAATCTCACATCCGTCATCCTAAAACATAAAATTGTATCCTTTGCTACACATTTTTTCAACACTCAAAATGTTATGCCTTAATCCCTTGACATAGTAAACATCATTAGTATTATGCTTTCCCTCAAAACTAATTGAACATATTCCAAAAATCTTAGCTCCTGAGTTATCTCCAAATTTAACAAGTCCTCCATCACATTTTTTAAGTTTAAAAAATTTAATCTTGTCTCTAATCATGTGATTTGAGTATCCATTATCAAAAACTCAATATTTCTTATCCTCTCTAAGATTAAAATTAGATACCAAGGTACCTTCAATCTTATCCTTCTTCTCTAGAGCTCACATTCAATCACACATTTTTTAGAGTTAGTAGAAATAGATTCATCTTTTAAAGCCAAAAACAAGAATTCATTATCATCATCTCCATAATTAAATTCATCATTAGAAATACTAGCATCTTCTCTAACAAAATATCTTTTCTTGATCATATCACCTTTTTTCTCCTTATTCTTATTGTTCATAGCTCTATTTGGACATCTTGAAGCAAAGTGACCTCTATTTCCACAACTAAAGAACTTGAAAGGTAATTTACCCTTGTACTTACAGGCACCATTTTTCATCCTTCTTACAAAGTTTTCATCCCCATCATCAAGATCATCTCCATCTCAATCATCAACCTTTTTTATTTTCTAGCCTTGAAAGCAATCTCCACTTTTCAACAATTTTGGACCATTTTTTCTCATTTCAAATGTAGGTAGCGTGTCGAACAATTGATCTCTTGTGTAGGTATTAAAATATGCAATTTTCTCAATATATGAAATATTTTCACTATAAGAATTAGGAATTTTTTTGAGAGTTTTTTTACCACTTTAGGTTCTTTGACTTGTGCACCAAAACCTCTAATTGCACTTACTAGTTTTTTAACCCTCTACATGTAACTTATGATTGATTCATCATTAGACATTCAAAAAGTCTCTATTGGGATTAAGGTGTCTCAACCTTAGAGTCCTAATATTTATTTAATTAATATATTATTGTATTTATTTATATTATTTAATTTACTATGGTGTCATGTCATAAACTGGGACCAACCGACTAGGTGGCATCCCTATTGGAGGTGACTAGATGACACATAATCATCCCAAGTTGACATAGGAATCCCACTTTGAAATATTTTACCTATGATAGATTCTATGACATGTCATAAGGCATCTTGTTGCATGGAGAAAGTTGGCACCCTAGTATGTGTAGGATCATGATGGGACAAAAAGTGGCAATATGATGGGTATGTGGCTGATGACTATTTTTTTACCCAAAATTGATGAAATAAAAATGGTTTTTAAAGGAGATTCTCAGCTTTCCACTAATATAAATTATGCTTTAGTTTGAATTTAATAATTAATTATTATTCATTTTCTATTCAAATTATTACTAAAGTCCTAATTGGTAGGCTGATTGAAAAACATCTATAACTTTCAAAGGGTATCACATTTTTTAAATCCAAAACATGCATCACATTCTATGCTTTGCATAATATAGGATTAAAAAATGAAAAATTGAATTTCATGAATATTTGACCAAGTTAAGGTGGTTAGACATACAAATTTTATATTTTTAAAAGTTGTAATAAAAAATTATAATGAATTATTTACTTGGAAAAATTACAAAAAAAAAATGGATCACATCGGCCATGAGTCCTATACTTATATCTAGAATATTATAAAAAAATATTATCATTTTATTGTGCTTAGGGTGGTTGGAAAGACACCTACTTCTTATTTTTTCCCTGAAATTTAAGTACCGCTTCATTGAAATTTCAAATTTTCACCAAATAGATTTTTTTTTTTTTTAAAACCTAGTAGTTTAGAAACTAAATTCAATTATCTACAAATTCTATTCTTACATATTTTTGAAATAACATAGATAACTTATTCAATTTTTTACATGAAGTTTCCTAACTCTAATTTTTCTAATTTTTTTGCCACTTAAGGGCCTATTTTTTCCATTATGATCTTGCACATACCCACCCAAGTTGGGTTATGAAAAGCTATAAGAGAATCAGGTATTCTTGGTCAATTATGATATATTCTCTTAAAATTGTAATTGTTGTTAGTTATGATAGATTCTATGATAGTTGTAAGATGTGTAAGGCATCTATCATACCCTATTTTTAGCATATTCTAGGAAAGCTTGGAGAAAGAATATTACATGTAATGACACTTGTAAGGGGTGTAAGGAATTTTTTTACATGTGTCCAAATGCATATTCATGGCATGGGATATTGTGCCATGTGGATTTGGATGCCCCTCTCCTTCTAGATCCACCTTGGAGATTGTATATCTTTATATATTAAGTGTCTTCCATTATAGAATGCATATTTTGTTTGTAGGTAATGAAGTGTTGCCGATATCACTCCAAAATAGGTGTTTGTTTCAAAGCACTGGTTGAAGAAATATTTGTACTTTGGGTTGGAATATAACTCTTATTTTATGTATTACAATAGTATTGTGCTTTTGGAGGGTGGAGTTTTTAATCTAAAAGGGTTTTTCCTATGTATATTTGGTAGACACATCTTGGAGGATTGAGATGGAGAAGTTTAACAATGGAAATTTTGAACTTTGGAATTTCAAAATGAAAGACATGATTGTAGATTGTGATCTATGGGTTGCTATTTCTAGAACTAAACCATTGGGCATGAAACAAGAAGATAGGGATCTCATGGATAAGAAAGACAAGGGTCTTATGAGACTCTGTTAGGTTGATTATGTCCTCCTAAGTGTCCATGAAGAGAAAAAATTTGCTTCTCTATGGAAGAAGCTTGGTGATTTCTATCAAGCTAAATCCCTAGTAAACAAGATTTTCCTGAGAAGATATATTCTCTAAAAATGGAGGATGGAGGATCTATAGGAGATCAACTAAATGCATTTAATATGTCAGTTGCTCAATTGGGTTCCATTGGAGACAATATTGATGAACAAGACCATTAAATTCTCCTTAAATTGATTCCATTTCCAATCTCTTGGGATCACTTGGTGATGGCCATTAGAATCACTACTTCCATCATCAAGATGGATGAGGTGGTTGCCTCATTATTATCTGAAGAGATGTGAAGGAAGTCTTTTGAGATGGCCAAGGAGGCCCTTATTATTTGTGGAAAACCAAAGGAGAGCAAGGATAAAATTAAGAAACCCCCCTTAGCAAAGGTGAAAAATCTTTGAAAACCTTGTATACTTCCCAAAAAAATATTAATTTTATTGGAGAATTTTTTAATCTTTCGGGAAAAATAATAATCTCAGTTAGCGAATCTTTTGTAGTCACTTGAAGTCTATGGAAAATACTTGCGAATTGCTATTTAAAAAAATATATTTTCATTGGAGATTAAAACCTACTTTCAAACCAATAACATATTTCCATTAGAGAATTAAACATGTTTTAAAACCAACAAGATATTTCAATTGGCAAATTAAAATTGTGCTAAAAAAAGAAAAATATTTTTGTTGGGGATTCAAAAATGTTTTCAAACCAAAAAATATATTTTCATTGGAGAATTAAAACTATTGTCAAATGAATAAAAAAAACAATTGGCAAATTAAACATAATCTCAAACTACTAAACAAATTCATTGGCGAAATACACTAGTTATTACAATAATAAATTATAGCATGGGTGTTGAAAATATCAAATGCTACATAGTGTTCTATTCTAGGAAAAAATTTCCACACATCCAAAATCCTTCATAAAGTGTTGGGAATGGAGACAAGTGTCAACATATTCATTATGTTTTAAGCTAGATGTCAGTGCAAATAAATATAACCCACGACCATTCCATGAATTTTTTATGGACTATTGTAGTTACATTCTGGAAGAAAATGTTTGAAACAGTAGAATTGCAAATTCAAACCTCTAAAATAACACTAGAACTGTTAAATTTCCAAAAATTAATGGTTGACATTTTATTACTTATTAAATCACTGAAATTCATGAGACCCAAAATAATATTTTATCATTATTTGACTAGTAGTTGAAGGTCGCTTAAGTGATAACTTAAGTCGTTGGATTCAACATGGTGATTGGTCCCTCAACCTAGGTGATTACCATTTTCATGGAGTATCAAAGTGGAATGTCAAATATTTTCTCATGAAAATCAATAGTTGAGAAGGTGATGTCAACAGTTTTCCACAGTAATGTGGGACTGTGACATCTGTCCTCAGTGGGACCAAGTTTCAACTTGTGGTTAATGATCTGAAAGGTATCAATGGTTATCACAAGATGGATGAATATAGTTTGATTTTGGAAGAAAATGTCTAAAGCACTAGACTTGTGAATTCAATCCTCTGGAATAATACAAGAAATGTTAGATTTTAAAATATCAATGGTTGGTGTTTTAATTTTTTTTAAATAATATTGTCACATAAAGTGGTGAATTAATTTTTTAAGTATTGAGTACTTGATGTCATTGTCTTCATTATAACTTCTATATATACTATAATGCCCATAGTTTTACACAAGGGAAAAGCACAACTAACAATTTTAATTTTTTTGAACATTAATGCAAAATACTAACATTTAACAACCATGCATGTGCATGGTAACTCATTACACGCATCAGGTGACGTTGCTTGTGCAACATCATCATTGGCATGACATCGATGCAAGGTATGTGGGGGTGGTGAGGTTGAGTGCATGAAGTACATCACATGTACCCTTGAACAAGTATTGGGTTGGCTCAAAAATCAAGGTTACATGGATAAAGAGGTGTTATGGATAATTCCCGATAATAAAATGATTTTTACACCAATATATCATTAACATTATGAATATTCTCATCAACAGTTTTTTTTTGTATTAATAATATTAAGATTAATGCCACTATTAATATTTATATTTATATTGATGTTAATTTGACAAGTATCTTTATTATCAATAATACCAAAATAATTTCCCTTATAATTTCAAACAATAATCTATATAACATATAAAAATATTTATTTTCTTATAAGCATTCTATTTACTATATAATCTCACTTTCTCTTGAATATAATTAAATCACTTATTTTTTTATTAAATAATAAGTTCATAAATAAAGTAATCAACTTAACTTTCTACTAATATATATCTCTTTTTTCTTTTTGTTTTGACTTTATTATTTTCCCCTTTCAAAAAGTTTTATGAGAGGAAACCTTTTTTTTAAATTTCCATGTACACATGGTATATATTAATAAGCCATGTTTCTTTTAATATTAAGCTCCCCCTTCTAATACTCATAAGTGGGGGAACTTTAGTTATGTTCTCTTTTTAATGAACATATGATAGTATTTTGAAAGAATAATACCATACTCGAATATTTTAAATAGTGGCCATTGAATAAAGGAGTGTAAACATATGTAAATATTATACTCTTGGTTTTTATTATTCCCAACCATGCAAATTCCCTATGAGAGACTTCATGCAATCTCTTTTTTTTTTAAATGCCATTAATATAGCATTCATATCAATCTAGTGGGTTAGGTGGATTGCTTATAAATGCAAATATGCTTATGATAGTAATTAGTAAAGTCACCCACCTCATCCTTGTGTTTGTTAAGATGTCGCTATTAATACTATTTAATTTCAATATGACTACACATCATGGGGTCCACTTAAAATAACATTTAACCTTTGTCAATACATCCTATATAGTTGCACAAGAATTTAGGAGGACCAGGAATAGCTTATATTAATATCTTACTAACTATAAGATCCATGTATCGCTATTTGAGAATAATGGATTATAATTCTCTACGTACCTAGCTTAGGAATTCTTGTCATTAATAGCCAGTGTATTTTTGGTATGCATTTTTTTTAAAGTCGGAGTACTCAATGTTAGTGCCTAGACTTTTGTTCCATTAATAATTACAAATAGAAGATGTTTCGTCATAGTAAGGCTTTGAGTTGCATTAAATTGAATTCTACGGATCATGCCCAAAGCTAAGATCAACGGCCTCAAGAGAACCCATGCCCAGTTCAGACACAAAAATTGAATAATAGATTGTAGTTTTTTATATCACTTCCCAAAGTTTAATAGGGTAAATGAATACATGGATATCAAGTCAAGTATATATATATATATATATATATATATATATATATATATATATATATATATATATCATTTCCAATGATACCCAAACTTACACATGCAGGATAACTACTTTTAAACTATGTCCTCTCTATTTACTACTTTGATGCTCATTTACTCCCAATCAGGAAGGCAAAGGAAGCAATCACTTTTTATTCACCAAAACGAATGCACGAGGCCTGTAGACTCAAGAATACTTAGCGGTATACATATTTTTTAAAAACTACCTCAGAGAAAATCACATGGCCTTGATTGTTTCTTGTTGGTCACAAATGATCAGGAACTAGAGACTGACTTCCATTTAATGCTGGTGAAATGAACCTATCATTGAATAGTTTGGGCTCATACGCAAACCAACCACCTATTCTTTTTCTAATTGGTGAATATTTTCATTCTTAATATCCGGTTGAACACTCTATCTAAGGTGGCAGAGACTGATAGCTAACTGACCACACATCCAAATTCATTTTCATACGTTAATAGAATTTGAACTGACTTCTTTTAAATGCAGTAGAGTATGTTCGGGTTGAATTACGCCTGATTAGAGAGTAACTAATTTTTTTTTTTGTGATACACTTTTGTACATAGGAGAAGATCTAGCTGTGCCCTAGAGTTTTCCAACTCACACAACAAATATGGTATTTATTTTAACATTTCAGATTGGCTTAAAGTTTTATGGTGTGAAGAGATTTTTCTTAACCGATCCTATTGGTGTATCTTTGTCATCAATGTTGGATTCGGAACTGACTGTTCCTACTCTGTCGCATGCCTTATGGTAGTAAAATAAATCACTTTCTACGATATTAATAATATTATAATGCATCTTTATATATATATATTAATAGTTTTGATGGGATGTTTGCAAGCACTGGCATTTTTAGGGGCTAAGGCAACAACTCAAAACAAGAGGAGAGGAATTTGACGATGCAGATGCTAAGGAGCACATATTTACTACTGCAACTATGTCATTTTATTTTATTTATTTATTTCTTTATACTCTTTTGTGTGTTATTCATCCCTAAATTAACAGTGCCCAACATATTTTCCCTGATGTTTCATGGGTTTAGGGAGAAACCAATAAGCTTACATCGCGATTGGAATGGAATGGTCTTAGGTCATCACTATTTCTTGTTAATTGGGATGCCATGACCTGGTCATAGATACATAAAAAGTTGTGGATAATTTTAGACAACTAAAGTTGTGAGAGAGAGGCGTCTAAAGTGCAGTCTCGACAACGGAAGGTACACTCTGCCAATGAGCTCCTATAATATCTAATTATTTACCCAACTATTTTCAAATTTAGTCTCAGTCTTAAGCATAAATCTCTTTAAGATTAAATATGATCTTTAAATAAATATTTACCCTTACTTCTCTTAAGAAAAATATGAGCTACATTTAAAGGCTTAGCTGTGAATCATGGAGCTCCATGTTATTTATTGGTAATTAGGTAATCTATACTAAATGACGACTGAAGTAATATTTGTAACTCAATATACTACGGTTAGATATACAAAAGAAATGCATCTATTGAGGCCTATACCCTTAAGAATTTTACTTTTGTTGGCCAATGTAAGGATTTATCTTCCCATGGTTATTATATAATAATGTAGAATGGAATTTATGCAACAAATTAATATCTATGCCAAGATATCCACATTCAACTATGTATAATTCCTTACACCCTTTTTCACTTCCTCATATAGAATAACACTCAAAGTTATATAAATCCAATAATAACTTATTTACCATTTTTTATATATATATAGACTTATTTTTGCAGCCAAAATAAATTGAAACAAATGAAGATACATACTTTTATACTTCATATTGGTACCTTGAATTGAATTATATTTCCTTATTATACAACAACAATATTATAACTTCTATTTTTCTATTCATTCATGTTTTACATTATCGAAATTAGAAACCATATCTGTTATTGGCTACTGCATCATTGTCCAGTTTGTTATTGATTTTTTTTATAGCAAAATGCACATCCATATTCTAAAAGATGTAACCTTTAACTTTCAAAATAATCTATTTTTATTTTTCTTGCAAGGTGTATATATATATATTCATAGAACAAGGAAGGTGACATTTACAAATCAGCAGCATTAAGTCTACAAATACCCATTAATGTTTCTCAACAGAATGTATCATACTCCCTTAAGCAAATGATTCAAGTGTAAGAACTTCATTTTCAAACTAATATTCATTTTATCAAAAATCAAATGCATTTTCTTTTAAATAAAAAGGGGAATGCAATTGATATAATGACTCTTCTTTTTGACCTCTAGATATAGACAGTTACAATAGCATACAAAACATACACCACTTCACACATATATACACTTTTTCCCCACCTCTACCATTAGAGGTAGTTACATTTTAGTGAGGTTATCTTTACCTCATAGGCATAATGATATGACAAAATAGGTACTCCTTTCCAGGACTTGAAGGATCATCATAACTTTCTCCAACTACACAAAACACAAATATTTTCTCCATAGCCAAGGTAGTGCTCACCTTCCAACCTTTGTTTGGAAAAATAACCACCCCCGAGCTAGGAGACAACCGAGGGAACCGGGTACAAACAAACCCAAACAAACAATGTTTACACACACATGATACACATAAAATTATTTTCACACCCACTAGAGGGATTTTCACATAACTTTAGGATTCCATCAAGAATCCAAAGTGGGGGATGTGGGTGGACTACGCACTCCATATGGGTACTTATAATAATAGCAACAAGAACAAGTCAATATCATACTCCTATCATTTTGCATGCTATCCTTCTTTAATATCTTCTCTTTCTCTGAAACTCATACCACCAAAACCATTTCTACCATTTCACAATTACATATGGGTTCTCATACCCTTTTTGAGCCTCTCCTCTTAAGGAGGGATTAAACTTCCCCATGGAGGTTCCTACTCCATACTATCCCAAACAAGGGATGCTCTTTCCAACTTGGGTGAGCCTATCCCTACACAACCCTTTTTCCCAAAACACATAATACATGAAAAACACAAGAAGATATGCTCCAAGAGAAATTTGAAATAAACATACAAATCAAACAAAATAGATAAAATTTCAAGCACATCTTTTCACCTACACATATAATCTTTCAAATACAAACATGAAGAAGTAGAAACAAAAGTGGTGAAGCTACCTTAAAACCAAGCTCAAGGAAAGATGGGTTGAGGATCCATATAACTCCTCTTCTTCCAATATTTTTCTTCAAACTCCTCACTCCTCGAAAATTTGACCAAAATCAAGAATGCAAAAGAATCCCCTAACCCTTTTTTTGAGTTTGCTATATAGAAACTCAAATTTTAATTCCTTTGAATAGGGAGCTGACATTTGTCAACCTTCCATTTACCCTCCTAGGCACACTCACCTGTGTGTTCTCACATGTGTGAGGACTTGGGAGACTTCCAAGACAACATGGAGAAGTGGGATTGGAAAGGGAATAGTCCTCATCCCACTTCCCAAACCTTATTTTTGTCAAACCTCTTTAAGGCCTCAAAAAGAGTGCCCTATCTTGAGACTGACCCATGATTTTGAGCTAAAATGGTACCTAACCCATAGGTACCTACCCTAGGGACCTTAAACACATAAAAACACTTAAAAAATATCACTTTTCAATCCCCAAAAAATGCCTAAAAGTTCAAATCCGATTTTTTCCACTTGGATAGACAACTCACCTCCTGGATGGACTGGCGTGGCAATAAAAACCAAATTAAAAACATTAAAAAATAACATCAATAATTACATGATGGAACTATAGTCCCTTCATATGGACTTTAGCTCAGTTTCACTGGTTAATTTACATAGGGTTTCCAAGAGTTGCCTCCAATTTCCATTGGCCTTGGAAAATGTCCCTGCACACTCGATGCACATGTTAATCCATCCAAGTAAATTATATTCATATAATAATCAAAACATTTGAATCACAATTGCATTCACACAAATTTCATAATTTGTATAGCATAAATATCCTATAACATAATTGAAAAATCATTAGCCACCTATCTTATCCCATTTTCATTAACATTAATATTCATGATCATCTAATTGCAACATGATTGGTTCACACCACTTGTTTCATTCATTCATCATTAATTCTTTAGATTCAAATTAAACAAACTCAATAGATAGCATAAAATTATATCAATCATCATAGTTAGCTTAGCAAGTCACATAATCAAAATCAAATAATCATATGAACTTAAATGTTTAAATATTATGTCATCGATGTTATAAATAGGGATAAAAAATAACCAAACTCAAAATAACCCAAGTACTAGATGTAGAATAGTCATAACCAAATCATCACATGAACACAAATGTCTAAATCTACTATCATCAATGGTATCGTTAGGCATAATCAATAATTAAACTTAAAATAGTCCACATATTGGGTGTTGCATAGAGGTGGGCCTCACATATACTTCACCAACTTGATTTTATTCATATAATTTTTAATATATTTGGATTTGCATTCTTTCTTCTCTATTCTAAATTTAGCAGTGATATGGAACCTTCATGGCATGTCATGATACCCAATTTTTTTTTGAGAAAAGAAGCGACAATGCATATGATAGACAAAAGTTGGAAATGGTTTTTACAATTCCTTGTGTGCTAGTTTAGGTTGCTATAAGAATAATTATGGGTAGGGAATGGCTTCATAACAACCCTTGTGATCTATATTCTAAGGTACCTTCAACTTTCTTGTCCAATTGCATGGACATTTTTCTCAATAAAGATTTGGTGAAGACATTGGCAATAAATTATTTTTAGCCTTTCATTTACTCTATTTCTTCATTGGAGTTGGTAATGGAGCATTACAATTTTGAAATTTGTTTAGTGCCTATTGGTGTAATCTTCTACAAAGTAGAATTACATGATTTTACAGTGCAATCTCTTTCCCTAGTTAATACGAGATGTAGTCTATTGTGTGATACAAAAAATGAGTCATTAAAAAGTTTGGAGTTTTGCAGGAAGGTTTTGGGTGATTCCTTTTTCTTCTCTTTTGTTACTTTGTTAAATTCAATTCACCTTCTACTCAAACACTTGGTTGAGGACCTTTCCTATTGTTACAAAATTTCTTAGTAATGAATTGTGTCTATAATTTAATGTAAAATGTAACAACTCTTGCAATATGTATTTTGTGACTAGTTTTTTGTCATCATTAGTGGCTTTTTGGCTAGGCTGGCTATGTAGTATGTACTTCAATCTTTAGATACTTAAATTAAAATAATTTTCGTGGCTCCAGTCTTGTAAATCCTTTTAGATTTGTTTAATATATAAAATGTGGCTTTTGAAACTAATATTAATTATCAACATATTGTTCTGATCATAAGTGAAAAATTTATTGACTTATTAGTGGACATTGATAATGATTAAGCTACGACAATCCATTTAATTATCTCTTTTTAATGTTTTGAAGTACTCTACCTTCCATTTAATTCTCAATATTTCTTTTATTGATTTTTTCATATTCACTAGATTATCTTTCATTAAAGAAAATGTGGTTGTAGTACCATGGATTAGCACCATATGTACATCTAAAGCAAGAAAAATGTTTGATTTGATCATATACTTATGATCATAAGTGAGAAAAAAATATTATGACCTATTAGTGGACATTGATAATGATTAAGGTACAACAAGCCATTTAATTCTCTCTTTTCAATACCTCAAAGTACTCTTCCTTTAATTTAATTCTCAATCTTTTTCTTGAATTTTACATATTTGCTAGATAGTCTTTCATTGAAGAAAATGTGTATGTAGTATTGTGGATTAATGCCATATCTACTTGGGAATACATTAAAAGATTCAAAACTAGGGCACTTCTAATTCGAAGTGAGAAAAATGTATTATTTGATAACTTGATATTGAAAATGGTAGAGAGTATGACACAATTGTGCTTTATTTTTATTGATTTCCACATATCCACTGGTTTATCTTTATTTGAAGAAAGTATGGCTACATTACCATAGATTAATGCCATATGTAAATCTAAAGTGATTTATTGGATAGCTTGATATTGAAAATTGCACGACTTACTGTAGATGATGATTTCATTAATCTAGTGATCAATTGAAACAATATTTGAAATTATTTCATATTGTTTGAGTGGTTATTTTGACAACTTGTTAGTTTGAGGTATAGTTTGCATGTAGCCATATGTCAATCAAAATGAATATTGTAAGTATAAATGTAAGACTTAAGTTACACAGTTAAGTTGGTTTTTTGGTTAATGAGATTATCGTTATACCCAACCTCAAATGAATCATGAGTAAATAGGCATCAGGCTAGTAGTGGTAGTACTGATGGCCCATAAATAGGGATAGTGAGCACAACTTAAATCATTCATAGAAGGCTAAAGGTTTAATATTGAGTGCAATGTTCTGAATTGTCATAGGGGTTTTCATTTTTCAAGGTTAATAAGGAAGAAGATGATGTGGTATTATTGGGGATACTCTAAATTCTCATGCCTCCATTTATGTAGTTACAGAGTAAAAAACCAATTTCCTTCAAGTTCAGAATGGGTGGAATTGAAAAGATGTTGATCTGGTTCACCTAACTTCTAAGATAGGTTTTCAACTAGGATGAGGAGATTTTATGAAGATAAGTTCTTTGACAGAGGGTAAATCGACATAATTATTTTATTCTTGTTTGCATTCAAAGTCAGTGACTTCTGATACTCCATTTTGATAGAGGCACTTGAGAGGAACTGTGGACTTTCAAACTCATTGTTTGTTATCTAAATGCTGCATGTAGAAGGTGGTAGGACTTTTACTACCCCTCATATTTTGTATGACTCTATTTCTCAAATTTGATAGAAACATTTTGTCTCTTCGCAACCCCCATTTATCCAACATGGCATGCAAGCCCTATGGATTCTCAAAGTCACTTGTTTTATAATATGGTTTGGATCCCATAGCTGCCACTACTAGCTTGGAATTGATTTTTTTCAGTTTGGGGTGTTCTGGTGCATCTGATTAAGCATATTATAAATGTAGAACCATATTTGAGATCCCAAGATCCAAACTATGGTCAACAAGCCTCATGGTTTTAGAATATGGTATACGATGCCCTAAAATTGTGTTTGATGTAAAGTGACAAGTGATATATATAAAAAACAAGAACTTGCATGCTCTACTCATCTTTAAAAACCTATGTAATAATGTAACATTGTAATTAAGTGGTAATAAAATAAATTGTTGTGTTATTCTTTAGTATTCATTTACAATAAAGAATTATTTGTGTTTATAGTGTTTATTCAAAGTATACAAGTAATGTGAATGGAATAAAGTAATGGAATGAAGTATTTAATAAACTTAGAAAAATTAGATTTATTTCCATTAAGAGATTAAATATTATATTTGCATGCAAATTTAGAAAATAAAGAAATACAAGTAAGAAAGAAAGTTTCCATCAAATTGACAAAAAACACTAAAAGTTGTCACTTTTTCTAGGGTTTGTTGAAATGTTATTGATTTCTAATTTTCATTGATATGCTCCCCTAGTTATTAGTATCATTGGTAATTTTATCAAGTCCTTTGAAATGTTAATTTATCGACCCCTTGGCGTTGATGCCAATCAATGTCTTGCTTTTAAAGGGATTCCATGAGTCCATAGGATGCTTCAAGTAGATCTATATGTGACTCATATAGGATTGTGTATCATAGTGTGACTAAAGTTTAAAACAACTTTAAAACACATCTTTAAAAAATTTTTAAAACAACTTTAAAACAACTTTAAAACAACATTAAAACACATGTGTATTGTTTATATCATAAATTACTCAACCATTTGATGAACATTTCATATATGGTTATAGTTAGAATATGAAATAAAATACATAGAGCTCTAGGATTGCAAGCTCAATCCTCTAGAATCACCTTATAAATTTTAGATATACAAAGTTCAAGGGTTGATAATTTATTTGAGAATTTATTTATAAGAGTTGTTAGAGAAACATAATGTACTAATTTTGTAGTCTAGCAATAACACATTGATGTTTCATTCACTTTAATATTAAAAAAAAAGTGAAATTTTTACTACTAAGTGATTTTATTTTTCAGTGATATATTTCAGATTACTCATTGCAATGCACCAGGGAGATTCTGGGTTCCAACAAATCCAGTCGATGCCTATCAGTATTAATCTTTTTAAGAATCAAAATATAGGTAAGTGAAAGACAAAATTCCTACGACTACATTTCATCATATTTGAAAATCTTATTTTGTCAAACTTTGAAGTTTTGGTTTAGGGTTGAGAGATTTAAGAAAAAATAAGGATGAATAAGAGGGAAATCACAATTTCACATTGTATAAGAATTCCTGCCACCATTACCACTAGAAGGCCAAAGAAAGTTGTTGGGAAAGGTAGATAAAAATTGGATAAAAACATACATTATGTTGGATCACTTAAAACCCTAGGTTTCACTAATCAATACCATGATATTTATGATCTTGAAATCTATGGTAGTGTCACCTTAGAACTTAGATTTTCATTTGAGAATAAGGCTACAAACCAAATGTAAGTTAATAGTTCTAGCTCACCATGCGTAATTGGATTAGGGCACATGATGCTATATGAGGTTTTCCCTTGCCTACAATTTATAATGGTTTGTGATCATAATTATGATGATAAAAAAAGGTTAATTGTTAATAAAGATAGAAAAGAAGAATTGTTATCCATTAATGCAAAAGAACATGGAAAAGTGTTGGGGTTTACAACCAAATAATTTGGAAACATCCACATTGACATAGAAAATCTTGGTAGTAGTGATTATAAAGTGAACAATAGGAAAATGGATGCTTTATAACCTAGGTCATAGAACACCACTATTCTCCTATTATCATTCAATAATGTCCTAGGAGTCCAAATTAGATTGACTATAAACCTTACAAGGTGAGTCAATTCTCAACAAGGAGGACCTAGGAGGGGGTTCTTTAAGATTTTAGGGGTTCACCACCAAGCAAAAGCTTGGAAAAGACGAATGAACATTAAAATAACAAAACCTAGTAATGCAAGTCAAATGAAGAGTGAAAATGCTGAAATTAATCAACACTGAGTTAGGGTATGTGTACTTGGTAAGTCTAGAAATGTTGTGAGGATTCTGGAAATGCAAAAATACTATCAAAATATGCTAGAGAGGACTAAGGATCCCTTACTGTTGTCTTAGTCTCATTGTTGATTTTTTAAGGGAGATACAAAATCTTCAAATGCTAGAATAGAATCTAAAAGAATCTCTGCAAAATACCCCTGGGAGGACTATGACTCCCTTACTGTTGTCTTAGTCCCATTTGGAGTTTCTAAAATCTTTGAATATGATGTTGAGGTTTGATGTCTTCACTTCCTTTTTCTTAGAACTCAGATCCTGAATCTTCTAGATTTGGCCTGTAGGTGAGTTTCCATGAAGATGACAGCTTTGTACTTTAAAGGATCTTCAAATAAAAACATACAAGAGAGTAAAAACTTGTAGTTTGTTAGTAAATGGGGGTTTTCATTGGTCAAACCCCTTGTAGGTAATTAAACCAAATGATGAAATGAATGAAATAAAGCATGAAGAATTAAATATGTAAATGATATCACCTTGGATGATGTCTTGTGAAGCAAATATGCAATCTACCATGTAGTGGTTATGAAGAATATAGATCTTGGATCCTTGGATATGATGAGAACAATGGTTTCAAATAGATCTTTGATGCTACATCCACAATTTTGGCTCAACAACATTAATGGATGCACTAAACCCTTGACATAATGTTTGAATCTTGATGATGGCTCCAAATGCTTGATGAATTACCCTTGAATGCATAAAATTTTCTTAGGAATGAATACTTGAATGATTTTTATAAAAAATGAGTGGAAGAACCTTGTATTTATACATATCTATGCTTAATATCCTGAAATTACACCACACCAAGTCGTCATAGGAATTTATTAAATAAAGGAGGCTGAATCCCGCTAGAAATTGAAATTAAATCCCAAAAATAAGCCAAGGAGGACTAAGATTCCCTAGGTGGCATCTTAGTCACAATGCTCAAATCTCAAGGCACAGACTCGAAAAAGGGACCTTTTAGGTACATTCAAAATCAGGATCCCAAGAACCATGGAGGACAAAGATGCCCTAGGTTGTGTTTTTGTCCCAGTCCACAAATTAGGGACACAAAAATAGAATCATTAAATGATCATTTATCTTTTAATGTTGTTATTATTTTCCATAAAAATATATAGTTTATTAGGCTTGTGGATGCAAAATAAGACCAATTACGCCATAAAGAAGAATAAATAAAGTAAGGCAAGCCCAAAAAAGTGTGAAAATGTAAGGGTATGCATTTTACCACACTAAATTTAACCCCTACTTTAGTGAAATGATGAACTTGGTACAAATTCACACTAAAGTATCCAACCATGCAATGAAGAGGGTTTCTAATGTATGAATGCTTGTAAAATAAGATGACAATAATCAAGAGGCATGATCAAGCCCCTAAGATTAATATCCTATGGAAAAATAACATAGGCACAAAGGAACATGCATGTGGATGATATATGAAGCCAAAACCAGATCAAAAACATACACCATCAAAGATAGAGAAAAAGAAAAATGCAATAGATGTAGCTTCAACTGGCCATCCAATGTGGTGGACCAGGTCTAGGATATTTTTCAAAAAGGTTTGCAAAGTGGA
Source organism: Sequoia sempervirens (assembly GCA_007258455.2). Lineage (NCBI taxonomy): Eukaryota > Viridiplantae > Streptophyta > Pinopsida > Cupressales > Cupressaceae > Sequoia > Sequoia sempervirens. Next base: position 18,891 of record VDFB02090960.1, read on the forward strand.
ATGTGTTGTCCCTAAGAAAACAAAATGCATGCTCACAAGGGTTAGCAAAGCTAGGTTTCAACTAGGTGAGCCCCAAGTCCATATAAAATTCATACCCCCATGACTATGATAAGGACAAAAAGAAAAATGCATGCTCACAAGGGCTAGTGAAGCTAGTTGTTCACTAGGTGAGCCCCAAGGGACCATATCAAAGCCATACCTCCATGATTTTAATAAGGTACAAAAAGCAACATAACAAGAAGAGAGAGTTTAAAAGGATTTTTCTTATTTTGTGCAAGGTATCATCTTAGGGAACATTGTGCTTAATGTTTCCAAGAGAGGACAAGTCAGAAATATCACACTCTTAGAGGAAATCAAATCCAATGACACCACAAAAAAAGGAAACATCACAAGAAGAAAGAAAAACACACAATAAAACATGAGTTTTGATGTATGCCCCCACTTTAAAGTGGTTTCTAACACCATTGTTGTATGAACTTGATTTAAAGTAGAAAACATGATATCTTATTCAAAAGCCCTATGCCAAGTTATATATTTCCAATAATCTACTTCATGTAATAGGATGGAAGGGTTGCTCAGTACGTCACATGTCAGCCAACTTAAGGTATGTCATCCACATCCAAAGATCTTTCTCTTATATGAAAATAAAAGGTGGTCAACTAGCCAAAAGAGACAACAATAAGCGACATACAAGGACAAGGCTATCTAACCCATTTACACCACTTAGTGCAAGACAAGGGTGAGCTGAGTAGGATGAAAATGAGTATCAGTTAGATGAATTAGGTGCTTCAACACAAGGAACAACACCACATTCCTTGAGATGTTGAATTTCAGTAATTAAAGCCTTGCATTCATTAGTAGCATGACCATGAACTCTATGATATATGGAAAATGAACTCTTGTGGTAGAATTTCTTTCGTGTTCTTGGAGGGAAAGAAATCAAATGATCTTGGAGGAGTCTCATAAAGATACTCTCTTGTTCAAAAGTGGAGGATGTTGCTTTATTTTGTGATAAATATATCTCTTACTTAGTAAAATATGTCATACTTACACAAGGCTCTTTAGATTATGAGATTCTATTCTCTCATTTACAGGAGGGTGTAAAATCTATGAAATTCAAATCATTAGTTTTTTTTTTATGGAATTTTTATCAAGCAAGGATTTATTTGTTTTTTTCATTTCTTTCCAAGGATAACAATCAAGACCACTAGTGTCTATTAGTTTAGGTTGTACCACTATTAAAGGCGGCTTAGAAGGATGTTTTGTGATAGTGCTGATATTAAGTGAAGGCTTGTTTGTGTCTTTTAAGGGACAATAACCAAGACCACTATCCTTTTTTTGCATGTGAGGTTCTATAGGGACATGGATACCTTGTTTTCTAGCAGCACATCCTTTTCTGCTATATCCAAGTTGTTTCATAAGCTCATAACCTTTTCCATAAATTATTTTCAACTCTTTTAGATTCAGTGGTTGTTGATAATCAGTGTAATCAAAGTTTGTTGTATAATTTTCTTCTTTTCCTTTAGTGTTTGAGGTGGATGCTTATGAAGGGTCTTCCAAGTTTTGTGTTGACATTATCACATTTTCTATTTCACACTTATTTATTATGATCTTTGGTTGGCCATCAAAGCTAGGTGTGAAATACAAGGAACCCTAATCATCGTCTAATAGCTTCGTGACTTGTTCAATGTGTTTTTATTTGTTTTTTTTGTTGCATGGGTTCCACTTGTGTAATTGGTGTCAATGCTTTCAATGGATTCTCTTTAACCTTTCTCAATGTTCAAACAATTGTATGGTTCAAGATTGGCTTTGATTGTATAAACTTTGTTGTTATAGACATTTTTCATGATACAATGAAGGGTAGAGGGCACAACATGCATCTCATGAATCCATGGTCTTTTTAAAAGGAGATTATATGAAATATCGTGAGGCATAACATGAATCGTTGTTTATAGTGTGGGGTTTCCAACTTTAATAAGTAAAGTGGTTACACCAAGCCATTGTTTTTGCACGTTATCAAAGATATTAATAGATAAAGAGGTGGGTAGGATTTTTTATTTATCAACACCAAGCTTATCCAAAAGGTTCACACTACAACTACTTAGGGTCGAGCCATTATCAACAAGAATTTTCTTTATCCCCATGCTATTGTATTGAGCTATTATCATGAAAGGGTATGTGTAGGATCATGATGGGTCAAAAAGTGGCAATATGATGGGTATGTAGCTGATGACTATTTTTTTACCCAAAATTGATGAAATGAAAAGTGTTTTTAAAGGAGATTCTTAGATTTCCACCCATATAAATTGTTCTTTAATTTGAATTTTATAAGTAATTATTATTCATTTTCTATTCAAATTATGACTAAAGTCCTGATTGATAGTCTAATTGAAAAACATCTATAACTTTCAAATAGTATCACATTTTTTGAATCCAAAACATGTGTCACATTCTATGCTTCGTATACTATAGGATTAAAAAAAGAAAAATTGAATTTCATGAAGTTTTGACCAAGTTAAGGTCATCAGACATACGATTATTTTTATTTTTAGAAAATATATATTAAAAAATCATAATTAATTATTTATTTGGAAAAATATTGCAAAAAATATATATCACATCCAAACACATGAGTCCTCTACTTATATTTAAAATATTATAAGAAAGTATTATCATTTTATTGTGGTTAGGGTGGTCAGACAGACACCTACTACTTATTTTTTCCCTAAAATTTAAGTACCACTACATTGAAATTTCAAATTTTCACCAAATAGATTTTTTTTTTTAAAAGCCTAGTAGTTTAGAAACTACATTCAATTTTCTACATATTCTATTCTTACATATTTTTGAAATAATATAGATAACTTATTCAAATTTTTACGTTGAGTTTCCTAACTCTGATTTGTTTGAACGTTTCGCCACTTAAGGGCCTATTTTTTCCATGATGATCCTGCACATATCGAAGCATCATATTATTTTTGCACTCACATTGGGGGAGTTCACTTTGGTGCAAAATGTTAGTGTAATTAATAATTAATTACACTTGCATAACTTAGGTAATATTTTAATTCCTAGGTTAATTATTCTCATCTTTATCTTATTGAGCTATCTTGTTGCTCAAGATAAGATTAGGGTTATGCATCTTTGCTTTTATAAAGAAAATCATATCTTGTAATTATTGAATCCCTGAATAATATTATTTTGCACATCTTTTGCAAAGCTTTTCCTTTCTCTGATTTTCTCTTTTGTGGAAGGCTTTTCTAGTTTGCATTTCATATCTTGGTTTCTCACATGGTATAAGCCCCTGGTCACCCCATATGCCAGCCCCTTGGTCCTACATGCAACCAGGGGCTTATTTTTTTTAGCCCTTGGGGGCTCTACAACCCTTATTGGGCCTTCTAGAGCACTTTTCATGAAATCGGGTGTATTTTTTTGCGTACAATGTCCGTTTTTCACAAACGAGATACCATTGGAAAGATGATTCCAACGCTGATCTAGTGGTGTAGGTTTTTTTACCATATTTTTCTCCAGATTTATTTTACAGGTCCTTAAACTCAAATGTTGTTGTTTTCACTCCAGAGGGCATATATTTTGACTCGGTGATCATTTTTTCATCATTCTTGAAGCGTTGGAAAGCTGGTTCAGTCCTCTACACAGATCTAAGGTCTATTTTTATTTTATTTTTATGAATGTTTTGATTCTCTCCTTCTATAATTGTTGGGTTATTGTAATAAATTAATTGAGATAAAGTTCCATCAGGGGGGTTTCTTGCATAATAATCTAATTAGAGTGTGCATGCACTTTGATCTCCATCTCCATCTTGATTTTTTGACAACTCATATGGGTTATCTAATTTCTTAGTTTCTTTTCACCACATCTTGTCTTAGCTTGACACATATCAGATTCATCAGTTCACACTTTAGATTGAGGGTTTATGTTTCTTGATTTGCATTGGTTCAGATCCTTCTTAGTTTGAGGGCCATGTTATTATGGTTAATGTTCTAGATTCTTCATGGTACCTATTCCTATGGAAGATTTTTAGTCACAGTTTGGCATTGGTATTGAGATACAAAGTTTCCATATTCTATCATCATTTCATCTACTGTTGCTTCACATATTCCAGGGTTGTTCCAGTTTGTGAGTTTTCCAATGTTCTATGGCATCTGGTCTGCTGTCGCATTATTATGATTCCATTTTTTGGTTTCTTGTAGAGAGAAGTAATTTTCCTTGCTTGTCGGATTCAGGTTCCAGTGTTACTCTAGAGTGTTCTTCCAGTGCTTCTTTACAATAGTCATCTCATTGTAGGGGGGTTTTGTCCCATTGAGTTTTCCTTCTTTAGCTCATTATTGCATTTGTACTTGGGTACCTGATCAAGCCTTATTTCTAGGACCCATTCATGCTTTCTTGCATTCATCTTAGTTTTAGGTGCATTCTTTGTTAGTATCCCTAAGTTGCACTTATGGGGGGTGATAGTGTAATTAATATTTAATTAAACTTGCATAACTTTACTTAGGTAATATTTTAATTCCTAGGCTAATTATTCTCATCTTTATCTTATTGATCTATCTTGTTTCTCAAGATAAGATTAGGGTTGTGCATCTTTCCTTTTATAAAGAAAATCATATCTTGTAATTATTGAATTCCTGAATAATATTATTTTGCATGTCTTTTGCAAAGCTTTTGCTTTAAATTCTGATTTTCTCTTTTGTGGAAGGCTTTTCTAGTTTGCATTTTAGATCTTGGTTTCTAACAGAAAACAATGTCAGCATTTATTCCTTGAAGCATGGATGATATGTCATTCAATTGCACATTACAAGGGATAGGAACTTGTTGTGAGGAATTTTGGAGCATTGTGTGATAGTTAGGTGAATTCTGAATCAGGTCCCATAGGGGTATCTTTGCAGGAGTATTCTTAAGTTTTCCAACAAGATCATACTCCTTTCCACTATTCAAAGACAAATGAGGGGCACTAGGCAAGATAGGATTAGGTAATGGTAAGAATGTTGAAGTTTTTTGTCTTGGTTGTAGATTGTTCCTAGTGTTGTATGTATGAGAAATGGTATTATAACTCAGTTCCTCCAAAACATTGTTCTTAGGTGGGTAAAGGATAAGTTCAAGTTTTTTTTTTTGTTTTTTGCTTGTGTGATAGTGGGTAAAGGATAAGTTTGGGTTTGTTTTGAGTTTGAGTTTTTTGTTAAGGTGGGTAAAAAATTAGAGGATTCTTAACATGTCCCACATGATACGTAGGAGGTCTAAAATTAAGGGGGATCTAGTGGACACTTGCACATTCATAACCTTAGCGGTCTTGTTTTGATGTATCTCTAATAAAGGGCAATCTAGAATCACCTGTTTATCATCACCTAAGGAAGCCACCTTATTATTATTTTCATTTTCTTGCACCATGATATTCTCACTACGAGGAGATTTTTTAGGAGAACAACAAACCAAATTTTCTTGACATTCAAAGTTTGGTTCTTCCAAAATTACTTCATCTCAAGTGGGGGAATGATCAATGGTTGAATTGTCTTGTTTAGCAATAGTGGGGATATGTAGCATAGAAAAAACTATCTCTTGATTGATATGGGAATAATTAATGATAAATTGGACCTAATGTCACCTTGATCTAGTGTAGTAAGGTGTTTTACACATCCATAATATGTCTTGGGCCTTTGTAAATTGAATAAAATACATGTCTTGTAAAGGTGTTGTAAAGTGTTGTAAATGACTTTCACACTTTTCTAGAATTTTCTTAAGCATTCAAGTATAATTAACCTATTTCTCCATTAATTCAATGTTGCAAAATGCAGTTAATTGTATTCTCACATTAATCTAGAAGGATTATAAATTAAAATTAGTTTTAATCTAGTGTTGTAATGTGTTTTACACATTCACATTAGATCTTGTGCCTTTCTAGGTTATGTGGACCACATTTTAATTTTTTTAAGTGTATTTAATCACACTTCACATTGAAATTTGTGTCACTAGCCCTAATTTACCTTTACATAATCATTAATAGGCCCCTATGACCCCATATTATGCATCACAAGGCTTGTTTTGATCAAAGACCTCACGAAAGCAACAAATAAACCTGATTTCTTCACTCCCTGAAATCCCAACTGGAAAAAGAGCCCCTATGGGACCCATTTGCCACTTTGGGTGAATGAATCCTATAAAAGTGGGGACCATTCCCCTTGGATGGTGAATGATCTATTTGGGCCATTTTTGAGGTTTGAGCAAGAAAAAATGGATTTTAATTTGAATTTTATTCAATGTCAATTTTGGGGATCAAATTAATGGCCATTTGAGTACCTTTCTTATATAAATAAGCCTCCAAACCCTTATTTCATCCATGTATCATAAGGTATTCATGTTCTTAAGTCAAACAAGCTAAGGTTAGGTCATTTAGAAAGCATTCTAGATCACTTCTAAGGCATTGAAGGGAAGATTCTTCATCCATTGTTGTAGCAATTCAAGATCCATCATCATGGCAAGGTTCAATTTTTTTTATTTCATGTTCAGGTTTCATCTTATTTCTTCATTTGGTTTAATTACCTAAATGAGGTTTTACCAAGGAAAACCCCTATTCTCTAACAATCAACATTTCTCTCTCTTTCTTTGTGTGATTGTAGATCTAGGTATTTTGAAGGCTTGGAAATCATTGAATAATAGGTTACAAAGTTTTTGGAGTCATTTCTCTGTTGGAAAGGTCAAAATAGTCACAAAAAGTCACCTACAATGCCAAAAAATAAGGTTTCAGATCTGGACACCTAGAGATATAGAAAGAGCAAACTGAGAGCTATAGATTCTACTTTCATATTTTCAGAAAAGAAAAAGTGGACTCATTCCCCATTAGTGGTGAATGAATCCCACTGTACCTATTTTTTTAGAGATTTTTGCAAATTTGGATACTCATTTTCCAAAAATAGGCTTTGATATAGTTCTCCAAATCTTAGACTAATTTTCCCAGAATGGCGAATGAGTCCTAGTAGGTAAAAATTTTAGGATCAACAACATTTTTAGTCTCCATTCTAGTCTCTATAGGTTTTTAGGTGTGCACTTTCAAGTTCATAAGTTTTTATTTCAGTTTACTTGCATTTATTTTATCTTTTTAGGTCATTTTGCATATCATGTTGTATTTTCAAACAACTTGCATTTTCTAAGTTTTGCATTAGTATTTAATCTATTTTATCAATTTTCAGCCTTTAGGACAATCCCATTTGACTGATTCAATCTATTTTTCTTTCGAATCTCAAGGGCTTATTCTTGAGTGAGCCATTAAGATTTTTTGTAGCTCTCTCCTTTTAGGTTCAAAAACCTAGAAGTGTAAGAGACCCACACACAAAAATCTTTAGTTCATTTTGGTGAACCTATATTTAGAATACCTTCTTTTCTAAAGTGGACTCCACAATCATCCTAGATTTAGCTTCCATTAACTTTGCATTAGGGTTAGCATTAGTTAATTAGCATTCTAGGGTTTCAAAATATTATATTAGTGAAAGTGCATATAGGTTGCATTTTTGCACGTCAAATCATTGAAAAACATCTAAAAATTGCATTTACACTTAGGATACATATCATACAACATAAAAAGCATAAAAAACCATTGAAAATTTCAAAAAAATTGAAAAAAAATTCCCCATTGGGACACATTTGCAACCTTGGGCGAATTAGTCCCTTTGAACCCCTAAACTTGCCTTTTACAGCACTGAAAACCTTGTTTTTTCACTTTTTTTTCCTACCATTAACTATCTATTTCAATTGGTAGAGTTTTTGTTACATGCATTTCACTAAATCTAGCTTAATTGGGTCCATTTCATGCATTGCTTAATTTCAATTTTACAACATTTCATTTTTCAAATCATTGCATATTGTAATCAGTAAATTACCTTGTTTGAAATCTGAAATTTGCATTTCATCCTAAGTCTTTGCATTGAATTTTAAGTTTGGGGTGCTCCCACAATACTGGTTTACAATTTTTGGCCAAACTTGACACTAAAATATTTTTTTCCAACTAAATCTTCAGTTTCAGGCTCCTATAGAGGCTAAACCGTCAGGAATTTGAAGATGATGTAAACTACTAATTTGTGACATTTTATCTATAGATTTTAAATATATTTTTTTCAAAAATTTTGGAATTAGATTGCACTTATTTTTCCATCTCCTTCAAAAATTAGATTTTATGAGTAAACAACATTTTTAAGTTGTCACGCTCATTGTATAATGCATAACTTTTTTTCCATGTAGGATAAATTTTTTTTTTTTTTAATTTATATTTGTAACTACAATATCTAATGCTTCCAATTGGTTTCATATTTTTTTATTGAATAATTTTTCCTTAATAAATATTTGAAGTCAAACTAGTTACAATTCAGCATAGGCAAATCGTATAACACATAACCTTTTTTGTATGTATCAAAATTCAATTTTTCTTTTTTTGTTGGATCAAGAACTTCACTATTTGGTGCACTCATATTTCAATTTTTTTTTTTATAATCTGCTATTTTTCCACATGTGTAGAACAAAAGGCTTGATTTTTAGTGAAAAACCTACATTCACATGAAATAAAAAATAAATATAATAATCAAATTTAATTTAATTAAAATTATAATTTTTTGGAAGCTTATAATAAGGACTACATACTTTAAAATAAATAAATTTTAAACGAATTCATTTCATCTCCCAAAAGGTAAATCAAAAGAGGTTTTTTAACAGCATTTTGATAAGTATTTAAAAGAGACTTCGTTATAGGTATGGTTTAAAACTAGTGGGGTTCTATCCAAGGGGGCATCGTATAAGGTTGTTTGATCAAACCTTGTTCTATTGGAATCCTTAAAATGGAACTTTTCAATGCTTAAATCATTATATTTTCTAAAAATATGTGATTTCAGCAAAAAATAGAATCTCCCAGAAAGTGTAAACCACTATTGTGGTAGCACCCTTTGCATAGCTTCTATCATTAGAAGTAGCATTAATAACATTCATGGAAATTATGGATAGCATTATATTTTTGAAATTTTCATTTTCAACATTAGTTCCTAGTTCATTTAGATCAAATTCATTAGAAAATGGAAATAGAAAACTAAAAGCATCACAAGAAACAATTCAAAAAATGCTTACATTTAGAAAAAATATATCATACAAGCCCTCTAGTAGTGATGATTTAGACATGTTAGATGAAGCCCTTAAGGACTTTCTCTTACTAAAATAATCCATTAAAGCTTTGAAACAAAAGGATGCAAGCATTGATAATCATAATTATTTTTCTCTCAATATCTCTCACATTCATGACAATGGTATCTTGGTGAAAGAAGACACAATCATTGAAGATCATGAAATTCTTTCTTGTCTTCCTCCTCCTCCCCCTTGCACAAAAATTATAAAAAACAGAGTTGAAATCATGGCCACTACTTTACCTATTCTCCATTCATCTC
>VDFB02090961.1:0-32723 GCA_007258455.2 Sequoia sempervirens
AAGCAAGTGTCCTGCCAAAAGATGACCATCGGTCCATCAAGGAGACCTAGGTTAGCATCCCACCGATGAAACTCACCCTTGTTGATGATATACATACTGCAACTCACAAGGGATATCGACCTAATGCCAGAACATCAGATGTAGTCCTGCTGAAAAGTTAATCTCTCGCCAATGTAACCCAATCGTCAAGTCGAGAGATTAGAAAATATTGAAACCACGCAACAACAAAGGGATCACTAAATTGGAAGGTTTCAAAACTTCAGAACTCTTGGACATGAGTTATGAAACTCAGAACCCCATGACTACTCACAACCTTGGCCCTTATTTGAAACAAATAGACATAGAATTTTTTTTGGTGATGTAAGATTTTTCTTCGCCTAGGATGCTCTTGCATCAGACACCCCGGGTAAGAGAAATGTTCCTAGAGTTGGTAAACTCAAGAACATTGGAAGGTGTATGGGATAGTAATCCCATGTTTATGTTCGACCCATAGCTGCTCCTTATCGATGGGAGCCTTCCCTCTTATACTCTTTTTCTCAACCTCAACTCTCAAGCCATCTCCATTTGGGTTCTCATGTTTCTCTAAAAAAATTCTTACCACTAGGCCACCTCTATGCCCACCACACCCTTTTGGGATACCACTCCTTGTGCTTTTATTGCATTGTTGCAATAAATCAAAATTTTATTTGCACTTTCCTCTTGAATCCTGATCTCTAAATGATTGTAAATCACTGCAATAACTTTGTTCCTATTCAGCTACTTGTTGCTTCTCTGCACTGCAACAAAAATTAGAGCTAGATTCTTTCAGCTGCTTTTCCTTCTCTTTTAAAGAAGGAAACATATACCATTGTCCATCTTTCTGGATGGTATACACATTCCTTCTACCATCATAGATGGTTTCCTTGTCAAACTGCCATGGTCTACCTAACAACATATGACATGTTGTCATAGGCATCACGCCACATAACACCTTACCTCTGTAAGAACCAATCTGAAAACTTAATAAACATTGTTCTCTCATAGTCATTTCGGGCTCCTTCTACAACCAACAAACTTTGTACATACTAGGATGCTTATTCCTTTTCAAACCTAGTTTTTCCAATAGTTCTTCTAAAACTAAGTTGTTCGTACTACCACTATCAACAATAACTTTACAACACTTACCTCTAGCCTTGCACATAGTCTGAAAGAGATTCCTTCTTTGGTATGGTTCCTCCTCCATCATCTTTGGAGTCACCAACACTTTTCTCATCATGAGAGATTCACCTTCTTGGTCTGATACTTCCAGAGATGCATTACACTCCTCATCTTCTTGTACCAAATGGTTTCTTGGTGCACTCTTCTTGCTTCCCTCTTGTATTTGATCACACTTGAATGCATGATGACCAAATTCTCCACACTGGTAACATCTAAATGGAAACCCTCTACTGTCGCTACCACATCCTCTTGTTGGTACCTCCTTTTCTTTGGTGTTTTGGCCAACTTCTTTGCTCCATTTGGGCTTAGATTCTTCCTCAATTACTTTCCTTTACTGCTGCTCACTTGTCCCTTTTCAGTTCAAAAATTTCCCCGACTTTTAGAATTGTTTATTTGCCTCTTCATTAATTTCTCCTTTTCCTTCAATGCATACTGGTATGCTTCCTCAACCATGGTAATATTCAACATACTCATATCATCTTGTATGTTAAACCTCAAGCCATTCACATACCTGGTTGTCTTTTCCCTATCAATTTCATGCTTTCCAGATTGAATAGCCAGCTTGTAAAATCATTTCGTGTAATCTTTTACACTCATATCTTTTTGCTTTAAATTTTGCAATTTCTTGAACAACTCCATTTTGTAATCACCAAGTATGAATGCCTTCTTCAACTTTTTCACCATCTGGTTCCATCTCGTTATTCAGGGATCTCCATCCATTTCTCATTCTTTCTACAATTCTTTCTACCATAATGCAACATGTCCTTTCAATTTCCTTTGAGCTATCTTCACCTGCTACTAGGTCTTTAATGTCCTCTAACTCGAAGTACTCCTCCAACTCTCCAATCCAATCGATTAACTCATCTGGATTTAATGTTCTAGAAAAGTTTAGAAAATCCATCTTATTGCTTTTCATTATTCTTGAAAGAGCTCTAAAAAATATTTCTTGTTCGACATCTACTGGTCGTTCCTCCTCCTCCTCCTCCTCCTCTTCTTCTCTTTGATTTTCTTCACCTTCAATTTCTTTCTCATTCTCGCATTCTCTTCCTCTTTCTCTTCTTTCCCTTCTATTACCAAGACCTACTCCCCCATGTTTTTTGATACTTGAACAACCACCATGTCACAAAATATTTCAAGTACAACCTCTAGTCTGGGTCTTCCTCTTCCTATTTAGGGCAGCATCTCTTCCAATCAATAGTTTCAACTCTCAATTGTCTGGGATTGCACACACACCCACAATAATCCTTTCGAGCTATGCACTTCTGTCACTCTATCCCATAGATCTTGGTGGATACTCTCTACGCTCAAGACTTCCTACTCTGATACCACTTGTTGAAGGGACCTCCCCTTTACCTATAGAATCTCACATCAAATGCAATAAGAGAACAAACATTTCCTCTATTACTAGAATGAAAACTACTTATTATGCGCCATCCTATGGGCTGCTTATTACATCCATCTACCAACAAGTGGATCTAAGTTTCCTCTATTCTATACTGTGGGCTATTATCACACTCCCCTTCGACACCGCTCACCCTGTACTCCAATGTTTATATAGATCTCTCACTCCTTCCAAGTCGGCCTTAATCTTTCCCACTCTTCATGTCGTAGTAGCCATGTTTATTCTCTAGGAGGTTACATAGATTTTCATGACTCTGTTCTCATTCGTTCCTAGTAATTTGTCTACCAGTCATTCGTTCCATGCCTGTAAATCCATTTTTCCCTAGTCGATTAGCAAAAATGATGTGAATCGACAAATACCAACATGCCATTTGTTGTCACTAGGTTTTCTAACTCATCGTTCAATCATCCTTTGTCATCGCCCCATCACTGAGACTTGTTATCATTCCCCACTGATAGCCTATAGTCACTCTTATGCATGCACTATCATTTTGTCACTGGAACTCACTTCCTTGTCCTACCAACACACCCAAGTACACTCGATGCAATTTTTAATTTCCTTATGAATGTCAGGCTATGGAAGGGACTCACCTTAGACTCATGTCGATAAGCAAGTGTCCCGCCGAAAGATGACCATTGGTCCATCGGTGACACCTAGGTTAGCATCTCATCGATGAAGCTCACTCCTACCGATGATATACATACCACCACTCACAAGGGATATTGGCCCAACATTGAAACATCAGATGTAGTCCTACCAAAAAGTTAATCTCCCACCAATGTAACCCAATCATCAAGTCGGGAGGTTAGGAAATATTGAAACCCCGCGACAACAAAGGGATTGCTAAATCTGAAGGTTTTGGAACTTCAGAACTCTGCGACATGAGTTATGAAAAATTAGAACCCCACGACTTCTCAAAACCTTGGCCCTTATTTGAAATAAATAGACATACATAATTTCTTTTTTATGCAAGATTTCTCTTTGTCCAGGATGATCCTGCATCAAAATTTCATATCTAATTTTATGCAAGAGACATGTACACAAATACAGGAAAAAATCTATCGAAATTTACTCATCACCACTACATATGGTAGTGTATCATGTATAATAAATGAAATTGCAGATACAATATGGTAGAATATCACACTACATAAAAAGAAGGGAGAGAAGATAAAATGAAGTTGAGTGATACAAAACACCTTTTGAAAAACCTTGCAGAGATGGAAGCTACCTAAATAAGGAATGCCATCATTACTAATGATGAATCAAGAGGAATCATTTATAGATTGTCCATCCTATATGAGGTGAGATAATCAAGCCTCTAAGGCATGACTTGAATGAATATATCCAATTTAATTTCTAACTATATACATAAAAGAATTAAATTAATTATCTAAACATAAATTAAATGAACTCAAAAAATACTAATAACTAAATTAAGTAAATCGAATAAGTGATCAATTATTTTAACTACCTGTAAAATTATGAGAATTAACTATATTAATGTAATAATTAAATTTTAAATATGAACTAAAATTAAATAATCATAAAATATAATCAACAAGAAAAAAATTATGAACAAATACAACATCGATTCCAAAAAATTTAAAAATAAATTTAATTAGACTAAATATTTTTCTCATTTATTTTCCGATTAAAATTTTACACTAAATTAAATATCTAATTAAAATTTTACAAGTTAATTGATCAATTATATTTCACTTCGATAATTGCTAAAAATTTCTCTAATATATTACATTTTAATTAATTTGTTATATTTCACTTAAACCATAATTATAAAATATTATGCTAATTTTTTTCCCTAATTTGTTACAATTTATTCATTTTAATATTAATAATTCTCACATTTAAGAAATAAAATAAAAGGAGAGGTAACTTAAGTTAATAAAAACCTAATTTATTAATATCCATTAAATAAAATTAGATGATTAGGGCAAGAAACACTAAATCAAACACTAATAAGAAAATTTAAAAATACAATATCTTCACTCTACTCATTTTGTCATTTGTAGGTTGAGAAAAGAGGAAGGGAAAGTGGAGGCAAGATCAAGCTCAATCTACTGGTATTGTAGATATTAATGGAAGATTATGCATGTTGAGAATCTAGATTCTTCTATAGCCATATATTTTAGGTAATTCTATAGCCACATATTTTAGGTCTAAGTTTTTTTGTTTTATTCTCTTTCTGTTTTTGAAAGGACTTTTTTCCAAAATAAATTTTTATGATTATAAATTGCAAGTGCAAAGAGGTTTTTAGATTGCAATATTAATATTTTATTTTTGCTTTGATATATATAATTGTATTTTTTATTTTTATTTTAAATATAATTATAATATTATTAATTTTTTAGTAAAAATATAGATAAGATTTGAGGGGAGTGGTGACTCCTCTCATGGTATTCACAACCCTTTTATGGGGGTTATGACTTTCTAAAGGGGGTTATTATACCGTCTTGTCACAATCAAGATGGGGAAGTTGAGCTCGTCCCCATTTTTTTTCATTAATTTTCATTACTAATTTATAATACAAGTTTAATACATATTAAATAAATACATATTATTGTTATTCTTTTATTTTTCTTACATAATTTATACACTCCACATGCACACAAAAAAAATAAAATAGATATGTATATAATCAACAATACTTTTTACATTGTGTGTACTTATATATGTTTTTATTTGTTATTTTCTATTTATTTTCATGAGAATTATATGTGTATACTAATATATAAATTTTAAAAGTATATTATGATCTTAAACAAAAATGAATGCATATTCACTTAAAATAATATGAATATATACATACTATATTCTTATTACTCTTCTTTTTATTATTTTTTTTACTTTTAAACATTCTCGCTAATTTATATTTCTTGCAAGAAAACTAAGAATCTCATAATTAGAATACATCCGAAAAATAGTAGTTTTACATGAAAGAACAACATAGATGTGATGGTTTTTTTATTGAATCTACATACATAACTCTGCTTGTACATTATAATTTATTTCTTCTATAAATAAAAACAACAACTATTTTTTATATTTTCTCTAAAAATAAACAAAATCAACATGAAGTAAATATATACTTTAAATCTATTTTACATATGTGAATAAAACAAAAATAATTAATAAATAAAACTGTATACATAATAATTACTTTGTCCTTGTTTATTTTTTTTTAATTTCAAAACTCAAACATGCTTTGCTTCATTCCCAAAGTAGAATTACAAATAATATGATAACAAGCCAATATTAAGGGAGACTCGAAAATTGTTATTGAATTAATGAAAGTATTGTTCTTCCACCTTGGCTTTGAAGAAAATTAAGGAGTATACTATTGGCCACATTTATTGGGAAGGTAATAGAGCTACTAAATTTTTAATGCAAAAGAGGTCCCATCACACGTGGCCATCATTCTCAATGATCAGATCAATAAAGAGAAGTAATAATTATTGGGAAGCAATTATCTTCCATTATGTTCAAAATGAATACTCAAGATGGATTCATATATATTAGCAAGATCTGGATTAATTATTAACATGTGCAAAGGGTGTGGAGTAATAATTAGAGGAAATACAAATGCAACTATTATCCTATTTGTGCTATGGGATTCCTCATAGTGTTTACACAAAGTTTTGTAGTTGTAAACCTAGATGATAGAGATTTTTATTGATTTTAGGAATTTCATTTCTTTCATATTTCTCTTCAATTGTATTTTTGTTAATAGAGATAATTGTGCAAATTAAAAAATGGGTGTAAAATATCTATATATCAAACCTCCTTTAGAAAATCTTTGTTAATGGTAGAGTTAATCTTTCTTTTCTTGCCATGAAAGGTTATGATGGGGTAAGTGCAGAAAAATGGGGGACCAAAAATCCAAGACATAACGCAAGCACATTTTCTGAGACATAAAAATAAAATAGAAAAGAGGCTAAGCTCATTTGAATTCAACCTCTTACCTTCCAAGATATAGATATTAAGAAACCAAGACTCCACATGTATTGTGAAGTTCACAAAACCGCCATCAAAATATTACCACGATGTTCACGAGGTCGAGGTAAGTTTTGTTAGTTTGTTAGTAAAAAACATCAATTACATAAAAAAAGAGAAATTGTTTAGATTGAATTTTGTTTAATTTTTAGGAATTGAAAACCCCCCACAATTCATGAAAATTATAATTCACCAATTCATGAAAAGCTTGATGAAGAACAACCACATAAAACTCCTCCCACAGTCCCTTAACATCCTTTTGGGGTGCAAGAAAAAAACAAGAAAAAAATTCAAAAATTAATTGAAAATTTGAGAAATTTGAGTGGAACAACCTCCCATTGGTCTACCCTCACCACTTCACTAGAATATATGCTCTCTCATATAGATTCAATGAGTAGCGAGATTAACACCTGGTTAAACAAGAGGGTAGAATCAAGACAATTTTATGTTGATAAATCATCCTATGAACAATTGAAATAAAAAAAACATTGAAATATGATTGTGTGCATTGTTCATTGAACCATGAACTAATGTACCCCTACATGGTAGTTGTAAGAGGTTCCCTACCCATTGGTACCAACACCAATGGATAAAGAATAAGTTTTAGGATAGGTGGTGGACTATTTTTGATCATCCTCCATGCAACAACAATGAGGTCATGCAATAATTTTTTAGGAAACTCTATTGTGAGTTTATCCTCAATGAAATCCCAAACTACCTTGAATGGGGCACATTGTGCCTAGGACTAGGCATGTAGACCCCTTGTTAGGACCAATACTAAGCATGTCACAATTCCTTCCATTCTATAGGAGTGTGTTGATGTCAAGAACCTATAAACCATCACCTCACTCACTTAAACCCTTTTACAACACACCAGGCCTCTAGCACAACGTGATGATGGTGGGGATTCTAGGTCTTGATGTTCACCTCACATTTGTCAAACCTATAAGTCTCTTTGTACATGGCCAATAGCAAGACACATCCATATTGGATGAATTGGTCTTTATAGATGACATGCTAGATTTGACATTTGGTATTGACATACATGTAGATTTGAACAAGGTTAAATTCAATTTATTATATTCCATTTTCAAATGTAAGATTAACTAAATTACTAAATTGATTGTAATAAAATTTTAAGGTTAGAGTGTTTACCCTATGTCTAGTATCCCTTCAACTTCTGATTAATGACCATTTCAAGTCCATAGGTATTTAATTAGTAAATAAATAGTAAATTTAGTACATATAAATATTTTTACCTTATATGAATGGTAATATTAAAATTCATATTGGATGTTGAACAAGTCGATGTTGGGCCTTCAACATCAAGATGTATCAATTAGAGTGGTCACACATCTTTTACTAATGTAAGCTTGACTATTTTTAACAATTATGTTTTTAAAATAATGTTAGGTATATTTTAGTAAATTAATAACATTTTTCATTTTCAGTTGATGACATCAATTCATAATCCTCCTGGTATTCATAGCACAATGGAGGAGGGTGTTTCCATGTCATTTTTATCTTTGATTCCTTTGCCAAAGGTATGAGCCAAATTAGTATTGATTTCATATTTTATTTTTTGTTGTATCCCATGTCTATTAGTGCAAATTTTAACAATATT
This sequence comes from Sequoia sempervirens, assembly GCA_007258455.2. Classification (NCBI taxonomy): domain Eukaryota; kingdom Viridiplantae; phylum Streptophyta; class Pinopsida; order Cupressales; family Cupressaceae; genus Sequoia; species Sequoia sempervirens. The sequence goes on from VDFB02090961.1 coordinate 8,238, forward strand.
CATCTATAGTTTTTTTTGTCTTGATTCTTGTCATAGGGGGTCAAAAACACAATTCATGCACATGCCCTTTAGATGGATGAAGAGAGGCATGGTTTATTGAGATAGATTATTAGTTGGTAATAAGTGATTATTTCATTTTATAATTTATTTTATAATATTAATTTGTGTATATTTATTATTTTATTAGGTGGAGCTTAAAAAATGTTATGAGATGAGGTCAAGTTAGTGGGTTTGAAATAAACGATTATTACTTGCCTCTCCATCCACTCGATAGTCAAAGGGTCATCAAATATTCCTTTCCAGTGGAGAGGAATGATTTCATTATGACTTTATTCTATGACTATATGGTATTTTTATACATATATTTTTGTATTACTAACATGTGGCATTGTGGACGTATATGGTTGTGTTGTAAGCCTATATGGTAGTCTTGTACATATATCATAATTTTATCAACATATAACATTGTATTCCTAAATAGATTTTTATTTAACACAAATTTATTTTATGAGTACATCTTATTCTTACAAAAGTCGTGTGTGTAGAGCGTTTGGTATTTTCATGATCATGGTATCTTAATATAGTTTGATATTTTACCTAATTATAACTATCTTAGGTGAGTTGTATTTGGTTTTATGTCCTTTGGTCTTCATTATTTTATGGTGAAGAAGGTCTAGGCTACATCAATTCTTGTACCACATGTGCAATTGTTAAACAAAAATCAATGTTTATACACACCTAGATACTTGTTCGAAAGAGGCTATGGGAATCTATTTACATGAAATTCATCCTAGTATAATATACTAAAAGGAATATAAATATATATTTTTTTTTAATATTTGATAGGTTCTCAAACATGGTAATTATGTTTCTTTTCAATATTTAACAATCTTAGTTTGGAAAAAAAATCTATAATTTTAACATTTATAAATACACTTTGGAATCCTAGAAACTACCCTTTTAGGTAGAGATATTAGGCTATTAAGAAACGTTTAAAATAAATTTAGTCTATACAAGATACAAAATCGAATTAGTATATTTTATCACATCCCTATATTGACATGTGGTAGGAAATACCTAGATAGACATATAGATATAGATAACCACCACAAATTATAAGATAACATTCATATATCTTTCTCAAGAGTATTCCATGTAGATGATGGAGAAATAAATAATAATATTCTCACTATTTTTAGTTGTATGTATCTCTCAATATTTGCACTACCCTATCTCACAAATATTTTACACATGAACATAAATTCATGTACATATTTTCTCACTTAGATTTAATGTAGCCCCTTAGATTAGTGGTATCATGTGATTAATTTATTATATCTTATTGAATGAGATTAAAGTGTTTGATCCTCAATGTAAAACCATGAGAAGCATCAAATTATCTTCCAATTAATTCCAAATGCATTCAAATAGTAGAGGAGCAAGATGTAGTCCAAACACTTATCAATGATTAAAATTTAAGGGATTTTTAAGAACAATGGTCATTTATATTTAGTTAGTTAATATAGGTACTTCAATGGGTGGCTCCATTTACTTCATCATTGAGTAAATATTTTAGTGGTTAATTCCCCCTAGGTTCAAGTAAACCTAGGTGTTCTTGTGTTTGAGGTAAAATTAAAACAAATGTATTAGATAACTAGTTAGATCAATTAGAGTATATTTCTCCATGAATGAATTTCTAACAAATAAAAGATCAAGATTGTACACAATCTATAAAATTCTCAAGTCACACATCAAGAAGTAGTGGCAATCCCATGTTATTTAGGAGGGAGATTAAATAGAAGGAATTGCTAAATCTTCAAGAATGAATATCATCTAAAATATGTCTATGATGATTGTTACATGTAGTGATCACAATTGCAACAAGGTCATGCCTTATTAGTCTAACTCTATACCAATTCATTAAATGACTTATATTTAAAGTTGAGATCATTCGAGTTAAAACAACATTAAGTCCTTAAGTACCATATTGACCTAGGACTATCCATTTAGTCAATATTGAAGATAGTCAAAATCAAGATGATTAGAGAAGTCTATCACTATATGGTAACTAGTTTAAGGAGTTAATGAAAAAGGGAAAGTGGGAAAAAAATGCCACAAAAAAGAAGATACTACCTTAAAATGAGAGAAAACTATCTAGGTAATTTGAATTCTATTAAAACAAAAAATCAATATTTACTCTTGAGTGCAAGGCTAAAAAGTAAATTATTACATATGCTAAAATCAAGGAAAATACTCAATGGATCATGGATCAATGGAGACTGTACCAGAATAGAGTAGGCTAGAAAGAATGAGAGACCAGAGGAATGAATGAATTCCTTTCCTATAATTCACCTACCCAACCAAATATGTTGGTGTAATTAGTTTGGCCCCAACATGTATGAAACACAAGATATCCTTGTTTCTATGTTTGTATTACTCTCAAATGATGTTTTATGCAAGAATGTGTGCATTATTGGTATGGTAAAATGGTGTGAATTTGGATAGAATAGAGAGAGGTTAATGTGGAGGGACCCCATATCCACATTTAGGTCTAGATATAAAATTCTTAGGTTCCATGAGCTCCAAGTTCTTAGGTGACATGAGCTCCAAGAACTACTTTGTCATAGTTTGGCAGTTTTTTCTCTTAGTGCTCTTAAGAGATTGCACCAGAATAGAGTAGGATAGAAGGATTGAGAGGCTCAAGGAATGAAAAGATTCCTTTGCTAGTATTCAACCACCCAATTGGATATTTTGGTGCAATAATTTTAGCCCCACCATGAATGAAACACAAGATATATTGTTTGGAATTGGTGTATCAACCTTTTGTCATATTTTTTAGGAGTTCTTATTTTATAGGAGTATTTTTTGTGTTAAGAAATGAAGAATTAAGCGCCTCCTATTTTTTAGGAAGTGGGACCCACTTGGAAGTTTCCTATTTTGTAGGGGGTATGTTGACTGGTCAACCCATGTCATGGGAGAGTGCCACTTGTCACTTGGGTGCTCATTCTAGGAAAAGGAATTTGTAAAATTCCTAGGAGGAGCACTTGGATGCCAAGTGCCAATGTGTGGTGAGTTTTGGCACACACATTTAGCATAGTCCTTTGTATGAGCATGAAGAGAAAGGAAGGGTGACACTTATTGTCATGAGGGAACTTTGAGGAAAGAATATTGTGAGAAGCATCTCATCATGATGCCATGTGGCATTAGTTGACCTTGTTGACCAAAGCTTGGAAGGGAAAGTTGCTTTGTTGAAGATAGAGTTATCACTTAGAGGGATAGGAAGTCTTGGTTGAGTTCAAAATTGGCAGCTGACTTGATTTTATCATGGTGGACACCTAGCTTATTGGTGCATGATTTATGGTGATTTTTACTTTGCATGTGATTACACATTGGTTGCATGTTCGTGCATGTTAGTGAATGATTGGCATGATGCTTTTACAAATAGTTGAGATTGATGCATGTTCTTCGTTAAAGTTTGTATGCAAGAAAAAAATATGGAGATGACATATGGTAGCCTTAGGTTTCCATATTGGAGATGTATAAATGTAATGCCTTAGTGCATTTTCTATTGTATTGTGATTGTATTATTTGTATGCTATTAAGCTACTCGAATCACTCTAGAATTATAACACTATGAAACTACACCTACAAGAGCATAGACTCTGCATATTGTATGTGATTGCCTAATTATTGTAATACAATTGATCTATGATTTGGTGTGTGGGTTTTTTCTCGAAAGGGTTTTCCCACATAAAATTATGTGTTATGTGTTTTATGCTTAAAATATGAAAATTAATCTTAATGCATGTATGTTCTTAAGAAACTGTTATAGAATAAAGATTTAAAATAAAGTTTTTACAACCCTCTCCTAATTTCTTTACATTTAGGGAAGCATTTCTGCACTTAGATTTCCTTTCAGTTGGTATTAGAGTCTGGCTAACTTTTCTATCCTTGGTGGGTTAGAAGGGTTTTTTGTGCATATCTCGTTTTAGTGGCAGTTCTCGCAAAGATAACTTTGAAATCTTATTACACGTTTAAGATGGCAAGCACATTAGGAAGAATAGAGATGGAGAAACTCAACGGTGGTAATTTTGAGTTGTGGAAAGTCAAAATGGAGGATATGCTCATAGACAAAGATCTATGGTCTGAAATATCCAGTACAAAACCAACAACATCCACACAAGCTGATTAGGATCATATGGATCAAAAAGCCAAGGGTCTGATAAGACTCTATTTGGCTGATTTTGTGCTCTTGAATGTCCATGAGGAGAATACTATAGCTAGTCTTTGGAAGAAGATCAACAATATTTATCAAGGGAAATACTTGGTGAATAAAATTTTCTTGAGGAAGAAGTTGTATTCCTTGAGGATGGAGGAAGGAGGATCAGTTGTTGATCACTTGAAAATATTCAACATGCTAGTGGCTCAACTGGCATTTGTTGGTGTGAAGATCAATGACAAGGACCGTTTCATGTTATTTCTTTTTTCTTTTTTGAACTCTTGGGACCACCTAGTTATGGCTATTGGAAGCACAACCACCACCTTCAAGATGGAAGATGTGGTTGCTTCGTTGTTGTTGAAGAAATATAGAGGAAATCTTCTAAGATGGCCAAGGAGACCCTATCGGTTCATGGAAGATTAAAGGAGAAAGTCAAGAAAAAAGTCAAGAAATCTAAGTCCAAGTCTTCGGGGAGATCTAAGTCTCTTGGAAAAAATTCCAAGGCTAAATGTTGGAACTACACTAAATATGAACATTTCTAGAAAGATTGCAGAGGAGAAGAAAAAGAAAAACAATTCTCTCTAATTTTGAATTTGATAAATCCTCTCCTAGGATGGTGCAGATGCTTTTGTCGTAGCCTTGGTAATGCATGCATCAGAAGATGTATGGATGATTGATTCAGGTGCTTCTTTCCACATGACTTCTCATAGAGGTTGGTTCTCAAAGTATGAATAATATGACAATGGGAAGATGTATCTAGGTGATGACTCTAACATGAAGATTGTTGGTTGTGGAAGAGTTAGGATTTGATTCCCTGATGGTAGAGTGAGGGGGATTGATGGTGTTTTGCATATCCCTATTTTGGCACAAAACCTACTCTTAGTGAGTAAGCTGGGTGATGTGGGAGTGCAGGTTGTTTTCTCAAGTAGTGGATACAAGATGACCAAAGGTGCTATGGTGCTTGCTAAGGGTGTTTGGATTGGCACTATGTATAAGTTGGGTGCATGCATAGTTCAATTCAATAGTTCTTCTATGAAGTCCAAGAAAATTTCTTTAGATTCTTCATCCTCACCATTAGATTGAGTAGAGAAGAAGACTATAGTGTCTACATCTGACAGTCATGCTTTTTGGGTACCTAAGGGAGCCAATGCTTTGGAAATAAAACTTCCTACTAAGAAAAAATGGGTATGTGCGGATCATCATGCAAAAAATAGGCCCTTAAGTGGCAAAAAATTCAGAAAACTGTTAGGAAACTTGACGTAAATATTTGAATAAGTTATCTATATTATTTCAAAATATGTAAGAATAGAATTTGTAGAAAATTGAATGTAGTTTCTAAAATAATTTAGGTTTATTTAAAAAATAAATAAAATCTATTTGGAAAAATTTGAAATTTCAATGCAGAGTACTTAAATTTCAGGGAAAAAATAAGTAGGTGTATGTCCTAACCACCCTAACCATAATAAAATGATATTATTTTTGTAAGATTTTATATATATGTAGAGGACTCCATGTCCGATGTGATGCATATTTTTTGTAATTTTTTTCAAGTAAATAATTAATTATGAATTTTTATTACAACTTTTAGAAAATATAAAACTCATTTTTCCTCAACCAACTAACTTGGTCAAAACTTCATGAAATTTAATTTTTCTTTTTTTAATCCTATAGTATATGTGAAGCATAGAATGACGATGTTTTGATTCAAAAATATGATACCGCTTTGAAAGTTATAGATGTTTCTTCAATCAGCCTATCGATTAGGACTTTAGTCGTAATTTAATAGAAAATGAATAATAATTATTTATTAAATCCAAATTAAATCATAATTTATATTTTTGAAATCTTGAGAATCTCCCTCTAAAAACCCTTTTCATTTCATTAATTTTGGGTGAAAAAGTCAGTCACCACATACCCCAACAAATACCCATAATATTGTCACTTTTTGGCACACATGATCCCAAGACATACCCAATGTTGTGGCACCAAAGGCTTGTCCATATTGGTGAGAAGGGTCTTAGAGCCCTAAAAAATAAGAGCCTTGTTGAAGGCCTTGATGATTGTAATATTGAGTTTAATTATTGTGAACATTATATATATGGAAAGCAACACCATGTTTCTTTTTATTCCAATTCTTTTAAACATTTTGGGGTTTTGGATTTTGTGCATTCTGATGTGTTTGGTCCTATAATGTTACTTTTCTAAATAGATCTGTGTGCTTTGTCTCATTCATAGATGAATATTATAGAAGTAAATTTGTGTATTTCCTTAGAATTAAATCTAAAGTTTTCAATTGGTTTAAGGAGTTAAAATCCTTGGTTGAAAACCAGATTGGTAGAAAAATCAAATGCTTGAGGATGGATAATGGTGGTGAGTTCTTTTCTATAGAATTCAATTGGTTCTGTAAGGACCATGGGATTGAGACACATAAGACAACTCCATACACCCCACAACAAAGTGAAGTTACAAAGAGAATGAATAGAACATTGATAGAGAGTGTTAGGAGTATGCTGAGTGGTGTTGTCCTTGAATAGAAGTTTTGGGCTGAAGCTATAGCTATTGCATGTTACCCAATTAATAGGTCTCCTACTTCAAATGTTATAAAAAAGGAACCTATTGAGGCATGGTCTAGAAAGAAGCCCTTGATGAGATATCTCAGAGTCTTTGGTTGTGAGGCATATGCTCATGTGCCTAATGTGAAAAGATCCCAATTGGAGAACAAGGCAGTGAAGTGTATCTTCATCGGCTATGGATTTGGTGTGAAAGGGTGCAAGATTTGGGATCCAGTTGTAGAGAAGTTTCTCTATAGTATAAGTGTTATATTTCATGAACTAAAACCTTCCACAGTAGATTTACAACCAATAAAGAAAAAGAAAAAGGAGATAGTTCAAATTCCACCCACTCTTGAAAAGGATGAACTACACACTCTTGGTGGACCGGATGACGAGGAGAGCTCTAGCAGCATTGACAGCTCTGAAGAAGAGCCAGAGACTCAACCTTAGCCATTGAGGAGGTTTACAAGGGGAAGATGAAAAACTAGATAGATTTGGTTACTCTATGTTAGAATCGAGTTGCATATTTTCTTTGATTGCTAACACTAATGAGCCTAGGACAATTAGAGAGTATATGGGTATGTATGATGTAGATTCCTAGATGGAAGCCATGAATGAAGAGGGGGAAGCATTGAAAAATAATGCTACATGGGATTTGGTACCTTTTCTTGAAGGACATAAGCTTGTTGGTCCAAGCAAATGGGTGTTCAAGAAGAAAATGGGTCTTGATGGCAATGTTGAGAAGCATGAAGCATGGTTGGTCACAAAAGGATATTCCCATGAGGAGGGAATGGATTATAGGGTGATTTTCTCTCCTATTGCTAAGTTGGAATCCTTTTGATTCTTGCTATCACTTGTAGCTGCTCATGACTTTGAAGTCGAGCACATGGATGTGAAGACAACTTTCCTTCATGGTGATTTGGAAAGAGAATCTAGTATGCAAGTTGAAAAAATCTTTGTATGGTTTAAAGCAATCTCCCAGGATGTGGTACCAAAAGTTTGAAACCTATGTATTGTCTTTGGGATTTATGAGATCCAAATTTGACCATTGTGTCTATTACAAAATTGATAATGGTCACATTCTCATTATTTTCCTATATGTGGATGATATGCTATTTATTTGGAATGGAAAAATCATGATTTCAGATTTGAAGTCTCAATTGTTAGCATGATTTGAGATGAAAGATCTAGGTACAATGAGGTATATTCTAGGGATTGAGATTAGAAGGGATAGACCTAGCAGAAATCAATTTTTATGACATACCAAGTATGTGAACTCTATGTTGAAGATATTTAGCATGATACTTGCAGATAAATAGTTGTTCCTATTATGCAGGGGATGAAGCTTTATGTGGAGGATTGTCCAAAATATCCTATCGAGATGTAGGACATGACAAAAGTTCCTTATGCGAGTATTGTTGGAAGGTTGATATATGTTATGGTCTGTATTAGGCCAAATTTTTCCAAAGAAGTGGGAGTCCTTAGTCAGTTTATGAATAATCCTATATGAGTGCACTGGGATGTAATAAAGAGAGTGTTCATGTACTTGTGGGGTAATTTTGAGTATTCCCTATGTTTTCATGGTAGACCTACTAGACCTTGACATTTAGTCAGAATTCATGGATAAGAGGATTATGATTTCGCAGATGACATTGATAGTAGGAGATCCATGAGTGGATATGTTTTCATAATTTTTTCTAGTGCTATTAGCTAGAGGAGTAAGCAGAAAGCTATAGTCACTTTGTCCACTACTAAAGTAGAGTACATGGAAGCTACTCATGCTTGCAAAGAATATATTTGGATTAAGAGACTGTGTTCGGATATCATTTTTTATGTAGGATAGATTACCATTTGTTGTGACAACCAGAGTGCTATTTTTTTAGCAATGAATCCTACTTTCCATGCTAGAAAAAAGCACATTTATGTAAATTTTCATTTTGTTTGTGATATGGTGGAAGATGGAAAGGAACCTGGAAAAGGTGGACACTTTGATAAATGTTGTAGATGCACTGACAAAGCTAGTGAGCACAGAGAAGTTCAGATGGTGTGTTAGTTCTATCCAGGCCTTTCAACCCGAGTAGTGTTACTGTGGCTCTTGAAGGCTTTTGACAAGTGGGATAATGTTGGGAATTGGTGTCTCAACCTTTTTTCCTATTTTTTAGGAGTTCTTATTTTATAGGAGTATTTTTTGTGCTGAGAAATAAAGAATTAAGCATGTCCTATTCTTTAGGAATTGGGACTTTCTTGAAAGTTTCCTATTTTGTAGGGGGTATGTTGACTAGTCAACTTGTGTCATGGGAGAGTGCCACTTGTCATTTGGGTGTTCATTCTAGGAAAAGGAATTTGTAAAATTCCTAGGAGGAGCGCTTGGATGCCAAATGCCAGTGTGTGGTGAGTTTTGAGACTTGTGGTTAGCATATTCCTTTGTATGAGCACAAAGAGCAAGGAAGGGTGACACTTGTCATCATGAGGGAACTTTAAGAAAATAATATTGTGAGAAGCCTCTCAAAAGTGTGCCATGATTCCATGTGGCATTAGTTGACCTTGTTGAACAAAGATTAGAATGGAAAGTTTCTTTGTGAAGATGAATTCACTTGAAGTGACAAGGAGTCATGGTTGAGTTCAAAATTGGCAATTGACTTGATTTCCTCATGGTAGATGCCTAGCTTTACTAGTGCATGATATATGGTGATTTTTACCTTGCATGTGGTTGCATGTGATTACATATTGGTTGCATGTTCATACATGTTAGTGTATAATTGGTAGGATACTTTTGTGAATAGTTGAGACCAATGCATGTTCTTTGTTATAGTTTGCATGCATGCAAAGACTATGGAGATGACATATGGAAGCTTTAGGCACCCATATTAGCGATGTATAAATGTAATTCATTAGTGAATTTTTCATTGAATTGTGATTGTATTATCTATACATCGTTATGCTGTCAGAATCACTCTAAAATTGTAACATTGAGAAACTACACCCAAAAGAGTATAGAATTTGCATATTGTATGTGATTTCCTAATTATTGTAATACAATTGATCTACTCTTTGGTGTGTGGGTTTTTACCGAAAGGGTTTTCCCACATAAAATTTTGTGTTATGTGTTTTATGCTTAAAATATGAAAATTAGTCTTAATGCATGCACATTCTTAAGAAACTATAATAGAATAAAGATTTGAAACAAAGTTTTTGCAACCCTATACTGATTGATTTCATTTAGGGAAGTGTTTCTACACTTGAATTTCCTTTCATATACCCATTTTCATGTTTGCACTACTCTCAAATGATATTTTTTATAAGAATTTATTCATTGTTGGCATGGTAAAATGGTGTGGATTTGAATAGAACTAAGAGAGGATAATGTGGAGGGACCCTATATCCACTTTTAGGTATAGAAAAAACATTCCTAGGTGCCACGAGCTCTAAGAAATACTCTATCATAGTTTGGTAGTTTTTCCTCTCAAGGCTCTTAAGAGACATTAGAATAGCATAACCCAAAAAGATCTGATGATCCGGGGAATGGACAAATATATTTGGTAGCATTTAATCACACACCCAAAATTTTTGGTGAAGTTGGGTTGGAATTTTCACACACATAATGCAAGATATGCCTATTTACACATTAAAGATGATTTTTGCAAAATGCATCCATTGTTAGCATGGTTGAATGGTGTGGAGTTAACTAGAATCAAGAGAGGTAAATATGGAGGGACCCATATCCAAATGTAGTTATAGATATAATATTCCTAGATGCCATGAGCTCCAAGAACTACTTCATCATAGTTTGATAGTTTTTTTTATCTTAAGGCTCATAAGATATTGCATTAGAATAGTGCAGACTACAAAGATGTAGTAACTTGGGGAATGAAAAGACACCTCTAGTAGAATTAACCCACCCACCTAGATATTTTGTTTAGTCCCACCACACATAGAACACAAGATAAGTTTGTTTATACATTTGTACTACTCTCAAATGACGTTAGTTTACAAGAATACATTTGTTGTTGGTATGGTCAAATAATGTGGAGTTGACCATAATTGAGAGAGGCTAATGTAGAGGAACCCCATATAAACCTATAGATTGAGATAAAATACTCCTACATGTCATGAGCTTTGAGAACTACTTTTTCATAATTTGGTACTTTTTGTTCTTAGGGTTTTTAAGAGACCCCATTAGAATATCATAGCCTACAAAGATTCAGTGACCTAGGGAACAAATGGATGCTTCTAGTAGAATTCACCCACCTAACCAAATATGTTGGTGCAATAATTTTGGCCCCACCATTTACAAAGCATAAAATATGCTTGTTTACACAATTGTACTGCTTTCAAATGAAACTTTTTGCAAGAGTACATTCATTGTTGACATGGTAAAATGATGTGGAGTTGACCAAAAATAAGAGATGTTATTATAAAGGGGCCTCATATCTACTTGTAGGTCTAGAAATAACATTATTATGTTCCATGAGCTTTGAGAACTACTCATTCATAGTATTGAAATATTTTTCTCTTATGGATCTTAAGAGATTACATTGGAATAGAGTAGGATGGGAGGATTAGGAGACCCAAGGAACACATAGAAACCTATAGTAGAATTCACCTACCTAATTATATGCGTTAGTAAAATAATTTTGGCCCCACCATGCATGTTTCCACATTTGCACTTCTCTCAAATGATTTTTTTTTTGCAAGAATGCATTCATTGTTGGCATGTTCAAATAGAGTGGATGTTGGTATGTGGCGACTGGTCATGCTATACTGTACACCCTGACATGTATCCTCGCTGGGGTCTAGGGCCGGGCCAAGCCCTAGGCGGGGGTTCAGGGGTGGTAGCCCCCGAGAAAAAAAAAATTGCAATTTTTTTCGCGTCATCAGCAAAAAAGGAAAAATCACCGAAAAAGAAAAAAAACCTACTTTGTAAAACCCTAATTCTAGAAGCTTCTAAAAGGCTTGTTATAATGGGTTGGGATGGGGGTTACAGTATGTAGAAAAAAGCAATTATTTGTGAGATCGTAATAAGTTTTGCAGTGGATAATAAAATCATTGGATGGCTGCAGTTTTGTGGATGTAGCCTGGATTGGGTCAACCACGTTAAATTCTTTGTGTTAATTTTTCTGTGTGAGTTTTTTATTCCTCTGTTTAATATTTATTTGCATGTAATTGATATTTTTTGCATACAATTCCTAATAGTGGAGTTGAACATAACTAAAATAGGTTAATGTGGAGGGGCACAATATCCATATGTAGGTCTAGAAAAAAACATTCCTAGGTGCCATGAGGCCCAAGAACTACTCTATCATAATTTGGTATTTTTTCTCTTAAGACATTGCATTGGAATAGTGTAGCTTGGAAGGATTGGGTAACTTGGGGAATAAACAAAGGCATCCCCAAGAATTCATGTTGGTGTAATCAGTTTGGACCCAAAATTCATGAAACACAAGATATACATATTTCCATGTTTGTATTTCTTTCAAATGATGCTTTTTGTAAGAATGCAATTCATTGTTGGCATGGTCAAATGGTGTGGATTTGACCAAAAGTAAGAGAGGTTAATGTGGAGGGACCCAATATCTAATTTTAGGTCTAGATAGAACATTCCTCAATGCCACAAGCTTATAAAAATATTTCGTCATATATTGGGAGTTTTTTTCTCTTAGGGCTATTAAGATTGTTTTAGAATAGCAAAACCTACAAATATTTGGTGACTTAGGGAATGAATTAATTTATTTTATAGAATTTACCCACCCTCTTGGATGTTTTGGCATAGTATTTTTGGCCCCACCACACAAAAAATAAGATATGCTTATTTCCACATTTTTATTGCTCTCAAATGACACATTTTACAAGAATGCATTCATTGTTGGCATCGTTAAATAGTGTGAATTTATCCAAAATTGAGAGAGGTTAATGTGGAGGGATCCCATATCCACTTATAGGTCTAGAGAAAACATTCCTAGGTACTATGAGCTCTTATAAATACTCTATCATAGTGTGGAAGTCTTTTTCTCTTAGGGCTCTTAAGAGACCACGTTGGGATAACATAGCCTACAAATATATGGTGACTTGGGGAATGAAAAACATATATGGTAGAATTCACCCACCCACTTAAAATTTTTATTGTAGTCGGTTTGGATCCACCATTCACATAACACAAGATATACTTGTTTCCATGTTTGAATTACTCTTAAATGATGCTTTTTTGCAAGAATACATTTGTTGTTGGTATGGTCAAACAATGTGTATTTGACCATAATTGACAGAGGTTAATGTGGAGGGACCCCATATCCACCTACAGGTCTAGAAAAAACATTCCTAGGTTCTACGAGCTTTGAGAACTACTTTGTCACAGTTTGAATTTTTTTTCTCTTAGGGCTCTTAAGAGAATGCATCAAAATAGTACAAAAAATATCTAGTGACTTGGGGAATGAATGGATGGATTTTGTAGCATTCACCTACTCACCTGGAAATTTTGGCGTAGTTGGTTTTCCCTCACCATGCACAAAAAGCAAGATATGCCTATTTCCACATTTGTAGTACATTTGAATGACACTTTTTGCAAGAATGCATACATTGTTTTCATGGTCAAATGATGTGGATTTGAAAAAAACCAAGATATTTTAATGTGGCTGGAAGCCATATCCACTTTTAGGTTTAGAAAAAACATTCCTAGGTGCAAAAAACTCAAAGAACTACTATATCATAGTTTGGAAGTTTTTTTCTTGTTGAACAAGATAGCTAAGAGTGGGGGTGAATCAATTGTAATGAAATTTTAAAACTTTCACTAAAAAACAAATCAATCATAAATACTTTATTTTTCTATTATGATTAATCATTAAGTGCAAAGGTAGAAACTAAAAAACATCACATACACAATAACACCAAATTTACGTGGAAAACCCAATAAAGGAAAAACCATGATGAGGATTAGCTCACAATATAGAGAATATCAAAATCAATTACAAAGGCTCACTACCAAAATAGGACTCATTATCTGGATTAGGACTCACTATCCAACAAAGGTTAACCACCCAGAGGGCTCACTGCCACAAAGATTCAAAGAAGATAGAAGATATTTGTTACACAGAGAAATACAGTCTTAATGCAATAGAGATTTCCACCACGATTTTCTCAAACACTTGCAAACGTGCTTGAATGATAGAGTACACCTTCAACTCACTACTTCTAGAAACTCAACAATTAGACTTCACACTGATCTACACCAACTCACATTACATCAAAACTGATTCACATCTATCTCACATTTATCTTGAGCTCTATTTCTTTGCACTTTTCTTTCACCAATATCTCATCCTATATTTATACCAACCTCAAACTTTGAAACATGTCCAAAGTCAACCATACACCATTTGTATTTAAAAATTCAAATTAGGTTAGTGTCAAAACATTCTATGGTGGAATTAGAATGAGGGCGACCTAAACACATGCTTCAACATGATTCTATAAGCCTCAAAAGTAGTTTTAAACACAAGGCTGACCAAACCAATGTTAAACACATAAATCAATTAAGCACACACAACCTTAGCACAATCCAATCCTTCCATATAACAAAATTGTCTTCAACACGATCATATCAACTTAACTCTAGAGCCACAAGTCATAAAACTTGAACAAGAAGAAATTTGGAACAACTACATTTCTCTCGAACCTTAACCAGATACATTGGAAAACACAGTTCACAATTGGTGAACACAACTCACACTGTACAATGATCTAGAAGCCCAAATCCTAGATATAGCAACTTCCAACAACAATGATCAATATATCTTAACCACGTGAACATATCTCAGAGAAAAAACCGAAGCAACAATTGAACACCTACAATCTTTTCCTTTACAATTTTCTCAATATCCTCAATATATACAACCAATAACCATTATCCATGACATTAATGACAACAACAACTAGTTGAGAATAGGTTAACCAACTGACATCAATGACAACACTTTCATTCTTGCAACAATCTCCCCCTTTTTTATTGATGGCAACACATGATGTGAAAAACCATCAATGACAACACAAGAGTTTTGAACACACTCTTCTTTCTATTTCTCCCCCTTAGTAGATAATATTTTTCTTTTTACATCTTTTCTTTTTCACATCTTCCTCATCCCCCTTTTTTAAATAAATGGCAAAGGCATATGATGTTCTACATTGATTTCCCCTTTATTAAGAACAAAATATTCTTTCATTGAAACCACATGACACTACCTACTCAAGGTAGCCACTAAAACATTAGTCTAGAAGAAAGATAGATCCTTAGATCCATGGGACTGATGCATCTCCATATGCATATATTTCAAGAAAGGAGGGGAAATAACCCCTAAATTCTCCTAGAGATACTAAAAAGTATCATTAGGAAGAGCCTTCATAAATATGTCAGCCACTTGATCCTTCATAGGTACATACTTGAGATTTACTTCATTCTCCACAACCTTCTCTCTCAAAAAGTGATACCTGATAGATATATGCTTTGTCCTTAAATGCATCACTATATTTTTTGAAATGTTAATTGCACTTGTGTTATCACAAAAGATAGAAATAGATCATCATACATAATTTAGATATCCTTCAATGTTTGTCTTGTCCATAAAACTTGTGTACAACAAGATGCAACAACAATATACTTGGCTTTAGTAGGTAGACAAAAATTGAATCTTTCTTTTTACTCAACCACACCACCAGTTTGCAACCAAGAAAGAATGCACCACCACTTGTACTCTTTTTGTCATCTACACAACCAACCCAATCTGCATTTGTGTAAGCACTTTGTGTATCCCTAAGATACTACAACCCATAATCCAGAGTACCATTCAAATATCTGAATATCCTCTTAACAACAGAAAAATGTGTTTCTTTTGGGTCTTCTTGAAATTTAGCCACAAGACAAACTACATGCATGATATTTGGTCTAGAACAGTCAAATACAACAAACCTCCAATCATAGATTTGTACATGCTTTGATCAGCCTTAGGTGAATCACCATCTTTACTCAATTTGCAACCAATCACCATAGGAGTGCATACCAGTTTGGAACCATCCATCCCAAACTTCTTCAACATTTCTCTTGCATACTTTGACTATGAAATAAAGATCCCTTTCTTTGTTTGATTAATTTGTATCCCAAGAAAGAAATTCATCTCTTCAAACATAGAAATCTCAAATTATTTTTGCATTTCTTCAGCAAACATCTTGCACATAGTTTCATTTCCTCCAAAGATAATGTCATCAACTTATACAACCACTATCAATATTTTATCATTTTCAATCTTAAAATAAAGATTACTATTTGTGATACCTTTGTTGAAACCTTGTTGAATCAAACATCTGTCTAGCCTTGCATACCAAGCTTTAGGGCTTGCTTCAATCCATATAAAGCCTTCTTCAATCTACAAACCATATGATTGATCGACAATTAAATCCTTCATGTAGTTCCATTTAGACCTCTTCCTCTAACTCACCATTTAAGAATGTAGACTTAACATCCATCTAATAGACCTTGAAATCTTTATGAGTAGAAAATGCTAAGAACATTCTAATAGCATCCATTCTTTCTACTGAAGCAAAATTCTCTTGAAAATCTATACCTTCTACTTGCAAGTAACCCTTACACATAATCCTTGCTTAATTTTTAACTACTTCTTTGTTCTTATTCAACTTGTTTCTGAACACCCATTTTGATCCAATTATATTTTTGTCTTTCAGTCTAGGGACCAATTCCAAAGTTTAATTCTTCTCAATCTACATAATTTCATCTTTCATAGCTTCCCTCGAATGCTCATCTTTACATGCTTCACTTATGGTATTTGGCTCAATCTCAAAAAGTAAACACATATTTATCTCACCAGCATCAACAATTATGCTTCTTGCCAATACTCCTTTTCTTTTGTCTCCAATGATTTGAACTTTTGAATGATTCTTCTATACATATCTAGGTGTCTTAGGGGACACCACCAGAGCTTCTTCTTCTTCATTTTGCTTCTCTTATTCTTCCACAAATTCTTCAAATCTTACACAATCAGGTTCATCAGATACATATCCATCAACTTCAATCAAATTGTTCATTACTTCATCAACCTTGACATTTGTGCTTCCTACAATCTTTCTTAGTCTTTTATTGAAACATATGTAATATTTTCTTCTAGTAGAATATCCAAGGAAAATACCTTCATCACTTCTAGCATCAAACTTCCCTAATTTTTATTCATCCCATCTGATATAACATTTGCTTGCAAATTCCTTGAAATACTTAACATTAGGAATTCTTCCACACCATAGCTCATAGGGGGGCTTAATACTGTTATCTCTTGCTTGAACTTGATTGAAGACATAGACAATAGTGTGAATAGCTTCTCTCTAGTAAACTTCCACTAAACTAGCTTCAATAATCATTGATCTAGTTGTTTCTTGAATTGTTTTGTTCTTTCTTTCAACAACTCCATTTTGCTAAGGATTTCTATGAGAAAATAATTGTCTTTTTATTCCATGAATTCCACAAAACATGTTAAACTCATGGGAGCTGAATTCACCACCTTTGTTAGACCTTAAACATTTTATTCTCAAATTCTCTTCATTCTCTACCATAGCTTTGAATGTCTTGAATCTATCTAATGCATCAGATTTATCTCTAAGAAAAGTAAACCATGTATACCTAGAGTAATCATCAATTAAAAGAATAAAGTACCTTTCACCTTATAGAATTCTCACTCTTGTAGGACCACAAATATTTTTATGAATCAAATCTAGTAGTCTAATAGTAGATTGTTCCTTTGATTTGAAGTTGTTTCTCACTTGCTTTCTAATCTAACAATTCCTACAAATAACATTAATAAGCTTTGTAATCCTTTGTAAATCTCTTATGGCTTGTACTACACTGATCCTTTCCAAGTTATCAAAATTCATATGGCACATTCTCTGATGCCATAAACAACTATCATTAATCTGAGTCATTAAGCAATGTACATTAACACCCTTAAGTTGATATATATTTCCTTTAGAATTATTTCATGCAAAAATAACTTTTTTGGATCCTTTCTTGATTTCACATCTCTCATCCAAAAATACAAGATTATATCCTTTACTACCATCTATCCAACACTCAAGAGATTATTCCTTAAACCCTTAACATAGTAGACATCATTAGTATTATCCTTGCCATCAAAACTTACTAAACCTATCCCACAAATTTTAGCATTAGTATCATCTCCAAACATAACTAAGCCTCCATCACATTTTTCTAGTTTATCAAACTTACTCTTTTCACCAGTCATGTGATGTGAACATCCACTATCAACAACCAAATAGCTCTTTTATTTTTTAGCATATAGGGAAGATATTACAACATCTTCATCTTTCTCTTTCTTCGGAGGACATTCCTTCACCTGTCTTTTAGATTTAGTAGAAGTAGGTTCATATTCTATAGCTAAGAACAAGCATTCATTGTCATCAAAGTATTCATAATCAGACTCTTCATAAAAAATACTAGAATTTTCATTCACATAATATTCTATGTTGATCTTTTTCCTTTTTTTCTTTCTCAAATCTTTGTTTGTTCCTTTTAGCTCTTTGTGGATATCTCAAAGCATAATGAACTATTCCTCCACAACTAAAGCATTTAAAGGGTAAATTACCTTCATACTTGTTAGAGCCTTTCCTCATTCTTCTCAAAAATTTAGCTTCTACTTCATCAAGGTTCTCCTCATTCAAATCTTTAGTTCTTGTCTCCTTGAAAGCAATTTCCGATTTGGATCCATTTCTCAAATTTGGTTTTCTCATCTCATAAGATGTTAGAGTTCCCAATAACTAATCTTTAGTATAGGTCTTGTAGTCCACATATTCTTCAATAGCATATACCTTTTCACTATATGCATCAGGGAGAGTTCTAAGAATCTTTTAGATTCATCTACTGTAGCACCAAGTCCTCTCATTTCATATACCAAATCATCCACTCTCAGTACATAAGATTTAATGTTCTCATCTTCAAAAATATGCAAGACCTCAAAATGTGCCTCTAAATTCTACAACTTTTCTTCTTTGACCTTTTTATCTCCTTCATTCATCTTTTCTAAAGAATCCCAAAATTCTTTAGTAGTCTTCAAATTTTGAACTTTAATCAACTCAGAATGTGAAAGACTATTCTTTAGAATAAAAATTTCCTTGTTGTTTGCTTCATGTGCCTTGATTTCATCAATTGTACTTAGACCATTAGTTGGAGGAGTGTAAGCAACCTTATAAGTTGTTTCAACATCATATCCACAATAATTTGGATATCCTTCCATTTGTATTTTCTAGATAGAATAATTAGTTCCATCAAACCTAGGACATTCAAAAGTGATCGTGTCTTCCATCCTAGACCTTCCTTAAGTGGTTAAGCTCTTCTCCAAGGAACCAATATCTGATACCAATTATTGAACAAGACAACTGAGAGTGGGGGTGAATCATTTGTAAAAAAAATTTAAAACTTTCACCAAAAATTAAATCAATCACAAATCCTTTATTCTACTAATATGATTAATCATTCAGTGCAAAGGCAGAAACTGAAAAAAAACACACATACATAATAACACTAGATTTATGTGGAAAACCCAATCTGGAAAATAACATGGTGGAATTATCTCACAATATAAGAATATCAAACCCGATTACAAAGGATCACTACTAGAAGGCTCACTATCAAAATGGGACTCTGGATTAGGGTCCTTGTCCACTAGGGTTAACCACTTTCGGAGGGCTCAACATACAAAGATTCAAAAGAATATAGAAGAGATTTGTTACATAGAGAAAAATAGTCTCAATTCATAATTAGGCTGCCTGGTTTTCACAAACGCCTTGGGATAACTGGATATAGTAGAAATTACACCTAGCTCAAGCCGAAACTCAACAATTATACTCTGCACTAATTTGCACCAGCTCACATTACATACGTTTTGAACACATCTATCTCACATCTATCTTGGGCTCTATTTATTTTTCACTTGGCTTTCCTTTAATATCTCATCCTATGTTATACCAACAGCTTTGAACTTATCCCAGGGTTGGGCCATACCTCATTGCTTTACAGGTTGGAATTAGGTTAGTTCCAAAACATTCTAGGATGGAATTAGAATGAGGGTGATCCAAACACATGCTTCAATGTGCTTCCATAAGCCTAGAAAGTAGTGTTAAACACAAGGTTGGCCAAACCAATGTTAAAAACATAAATCAATTAAGCACACACAACTGTAGCATGATCCAATCCTTCTAGGTAACAAAATTATCTTCAACACGATCATATTAGCTTAACTATAGAACCGCAAGTCATAAGACTCAAACAAGAAGAAATCGAACAGCGACATTTCTCAGGACCTCAACTAGATACACTAAAACATAGTTCACAAGCTGGTGGGCAACTCACCTTTATTACAATGATTTAGAAGCCCAAAGGCCAATGCTAACAACTTATAACAACCATGATCAACATATTTGGGGCCACAAACGAGGTGAATCGAGGAGAAAACCACAGGCAACGGTGAACACTTACAATCTTTTCCTTTACAATTTTATCAATATCCCTCAACATACAACCAATAACCATTACCCATGCAGAATCAATGACAATAGCAACTAGTTGAGAACCATTTTAACTAGTTGACATCAATGAAATAACACTTTCATTCTTGCCAACATTTTCTTTAGGGTTTACTGAAGAGATTGCATCGGAATAAATGCAGGATATAGAGGGATTGGGGGATCTAAAGAATAAATATATTCCTCGGTAGAGTTCATCTACCCACCCAAATGTTTGGTACAATTTTTTTCCCCACACATAAAATGCAAGATATGCTTATTTCCACATCTGCACTACTCTCAAATGACACTTTTTGTAAGAATGCATTCATTGTTAGCATGGTTAAATGGTGTGGATTTGACTAGAAAAAAGAGAGGTTAATGTGGAGGGATTCAATATCCATGTAGTGCCCCTCCATTTGTGTCATCATGTGATGCTTTCTGCCTTGCTATGAATTTAAGAGTGGTTTGGTATTGATTTATTTTGTGTTTGAGGTAATACGATTATTTAAATAAAAGTTATAAATAAAATATTATTAACGGTTAAATTGAAATAAATTAGAATTTATCTAAAAGAATAAAAAAAAAAAGGTATTATCGGGTGATAGGCATTTAGTGGCTATTAATAGCAATTAATGGAGCATGGTTGCATGTGCCACCACTCAAACAAACCACTCTCCCTAATTAACACACCATGCAAACTAAATTTAGAATACAACATTCCTTCTTGTAACCGCCTCTTGTCTAGAGAATGGCGCCTCGTCCATATGGTAGTAAGGAATATCTTTAATTGTTTACTAATTGTAGCTAATGCATGTTGAATTGGATGCGAAATCAATTTTAGTTATACCTTAGCTTTGGTATGATTTAAGGCCTGGAATGAAGCACTTTTTTGGGTTCTCAACCATTTTGTTGATAAAGATAGAGGAGGCCTATCTGGGAAGGGGGGATGGTTGCATTCGATGGAATAAAGGGAGTGGTTACATGCAAAATATTTGGGGGAAGTGGTTACACAGATTAAAAAAAAAGAATAAGCAAAGGAGAGAGGACTACTAAAGCACGGCTCCTGCTAGTAGGTGAAGTGGATCGGTAGCTCACTACAGTCTTGTATATGTCATCCATGCCTTCATGAGATAGGATATCAGTTCATTCTCTACATGGATGACTTCCACATGGGATGGGTTTCCAAAGTTGCTCTGCAAACACCTCCTAAGTGCCTCATCTGGGGTATCGATAAACACAAAGTTATGGATCATTTGGCTCACTCTAGACAACGTTGGTTTGGGGGTGATGGCAAAGAAACTTTCAGTTATTCTTCGATGGTTGTGAATACCTTGCAAGAAGAGATTATAATGAGACTCGTGCACTTTGATGGAACTTCGAAGATTATTCCAATCTCATATTTCTTTGCACAGCCTGTGAGGATTCTGGATAAAGGCTACAGACTTAGCATTACCAAGTAAGTTGCATACACCTACTTCATGTCTGAAATGTTCAAACGTATATTGAAATCAACTTATATTTTCTTAATTACATTGCTTGATAGTGTTTAGATCCTTCCGTGTGTACCCTGCATTGCCTTGTATCCCATGAGATCGCATTTATTTGAGGTATCCAGACAACAGTTCTCACACCTTGTCAATGCGTCCTCATTCCTAGTAGCAATTTGTGAAATACATATTGTGTGCCTTGTATTAGATTCCTTATAATCTTGCTTGCCTCATTTTGAATCTGCAATATACCATTTTGTGTATTACTAAAAGAAGATCTGTTAGTTTTTTTTTTTTAAGTATTACCCTGTCTGGAAGTAATGGGATCATGCCTGAGACATTGAAGAATTTTGCATTCATAGTCAACTCAAGCATAGTATGCTTTTGAATGGGGCCCTATTAAATTTGTTTGGAACCCCTCACTGTATTGACCTGCACAAGCACCACACCTAGCAATTATTTCAAGAGTTTTCCATTTTCTGTTGCTAGATCACCTGGGTTGGCAACCTATCTCATTTGCTGTGATTGAAATTAGAACGTTGCAGAGGTCTAGATAATCTCTCTGATTCTATTCGCATCCTTCCACAATGGCGCATCTGAGCTTAGAAGGGTATGGATGTTTATACAAGTTTCTTGATTCCATTCGTTATTTGTTACAGCTGCAACACTTGAAAATAGAATGTTGTAGAGACTTAAATAAACTCCTTGACTCTATTAGAAACCTGTCATAGCTGTGTGCTTGAGCATGGAGGCTTGCGTAGATTTAAAAAGCTCCTAGATTTCATAGGCTACCTGTCACAATTGCTATACTCGAACATATAAGGGTGAGGACGTTTATTGAAGCTTCCTATTTCAGATCGCAACCTATCACAGCAGCAAAACTTGAACATGGTAGGGAGTATAGATTTAAATAACCTCCTTGATTCCATTGGAAAACTATCACAACTGCAACACCTGAACATAGAAGGCGGTAGAGGTTTAAAATACCCTTCTATTTCCTTTGGTAATTTGTCTCATCTATAGTATGTGAAAATAGAATGTTGTAGTTCTTTAGAAAACTATCACAGTTGTAGCTAGAATGTTGCAGATGTTTGTTTAAACTCTTGAGTCCTTTGTCAACTTGTCTGAATGTTGATAGGTGAATGTCGTAATTGGAAATCTTTCTATGTGTAATAATATCTTATCTTCCTCGTCTTTTGTATGTCATTCAATCTAACTACTTGAGTGTTGTTTTAATTTCTCTCTCTTCATCAATCTCCTTACTGTTTGAACCTCACACGTTTGATATGTTAAAATCATAGACAGTGTGTTGGGATTTATTTCCCAAGTCACTCATGTACTTGGTCAGTGCACTATTTTACATTTTTTTTTTTTTTACTTTCAAATGTATAAAATGGTGTCTTTTAATTGACTAGAGTAGTAGAATATTTTGACATTGAGAAGTGTTGGGAATCATCATTATAGCGATACTTAGTCTATGGGGGGGATGGATAAGATAGGCAGCAAGACATGGGAAATGGTAGGGGATTAAAGATGTCGTGTTGAAGATTTGTTCTCTCTCTTTTAACCTGTTTACCTTATCTTTGACCTGAACCTTGATCAAACGACCTTTCAATATTGCTGGAAATAAAGTACTCTGACAAAGATTCTAACACAATGTTGAGCAAAACCTTAGGCATAAAGGAGAGACGTAATTGTAATTAGATTAAATGAAAGATTAGCACATAGAATAAATGATTTAATCTTTCACTGTCTAATGGAGAGATGACTTAGATGTGTGAACTTTAGAGTTGTGAAAAGAGCTGGAAGGAAGGTGAATTATATATATGTATTTTACATTTTCATAGTTGTTTACGTATAGATCAGAGTGATATAAACATTTTGGAATAATTTGGAAATCAGTAGATTGGAAATGAAAGATGATTAATTCACTACTAGATAAATTGTAGGATTTAATAAAGGAAATTAGATTACTTTCCTATACTTGAGCTGCATACGATCATATTAGGGTTGTTAGCTAGAGAATGTTCATAGTACCTTGTAATTGAAGGTGTTTTTTGTAATATTATTTTGGATAATCTTTTAAGATTTATCTCCTTGTTGTAAAGGATGACTTTGTTGGCTTTATTCCGATGTGTGCTCTCTTGATTTACTTGAAACTTGTTCATTGAAATCGTGTGGAGTATGAGTAATGTGTTTTGTGAGTGTTTTTGGTGTCTTGATAATGAGGGCTATGCAATGTAATAATGATTGTAGTAGTTTTGAAATGTGATTCTCTTGATGTCTTAGTGAACTCTAGTTGATTTCAATGGTGCCTTGTTGATTGGTCTCTGTCTCAGGATAAATTTGTTAATATTGGGATTCTATGTTGATTGGTTAATTTTGATGGTTTTGTTCAGATGTGACTTCCTCTTGAGTTAATCTCGGTTGTGAGGGGATTTTATCCTTTTAATTTGTGTTGGAACTTATTTGGAATCTTGTATTGTGTTGGCTTACCCCATTGAGATAGTAGAATTTTAGTTGTGAGTAGGGAGAGTGGCTTCTAATGGGGGCCGGGAACCAGAAGAGGTCCCAGGGTAACTCATTGGAAGTTTATTAATCAAGTGAAAACGTTAATATTTAATTAGGGGTTTTGGATAGAATCACACATTAACAAGAT
>VDFB02090962.1:0-10627 GCA_007258455.2 Sequoia sempervirens
TTTTTAGCTAATTTTTTAATGAAGATATAATATTTTACTAATTTTCAAAGTAGACACATTCTGAAAAGAAGAAATTTGCGTGTTCTCTCCCTTAAAATTTTTGAAAAAATAATTGAAAATCATTTTTTTCAATACATGTAGAATGGAGTCTAGTTTCTAAAAATGTGATTTGTTTCAAAATTTGATGAACAAGTAAACATCTATAAAAGATAGCACATGTTTTTTGACAAAAAATTGAGGCACTAACAAAAGAAGTTAAAGATAAAAACCTTAACATAATCAAAACATAAAAAAAATTATATGCTTAGATAACTAAGAGAGAGCCTAATGTTATCATGGTATTTTTATAAACTTTTTATTGAAACACATGCAAACCTGATGGAGAGCATGACCAAAAATGTGTGAAATTTTGTTACCCTTTGAAAAAATCATGACCTTGGGATGAAATGGTCATCCAACCCTTTGGGTTGGATTCCCAAGAAAAATCTAACCCTTTGGATTGGTATTTCCCAAAGCAAGCCATTTGATGAGCACCAAATTTGGCTCTCACCAAATGAAAGTGCATCATTTTGCAAGCACCAAATTTGTACTCATCAAATGTGAATGATGAGTTTTGACAATTCATTTTGTGGAACTCCTTCTTTTGTTCTTTTTCTTTGTCTTTGCATTTATCTACTAGTGAAACTATATACATGAAATAAACATTTTAAGTATAAATTTAAATTTACATATGGACATTTACTTTCTTATACTTTAAGTTATGTTTCATGTGTATAGTTTTAGGATGTTTGAGAGTGGTTTTAGATTTCTTAGAGTTATAAAGTAAATTCTAGTTTTTGGAAGATCTTATTATTTTTCAAACAGTAAAATTTTAGTAATTTGCATGTCAAATTTCAGTAACCAGGAGGTCAAACTTTGGTACTCACTAAATTGTATCATATTTCTCTCCTTATCTCACTCATTGTCCATCCATTATGCTTTGGACATCTCTCTCACTATCTCCATCCTTTTATCTAACTCTCTCTCTCTCTCCCTCTCCCTTCCCCCCTCCCTCCTTCCTCTTTACATCTCTATCTCCCCTCTCCCTCCTTATATATATATATACTAATCTCTGACTATCTTAGGTGATCCCATAATAGTGGTTTTACAATTTTAGCCAAAGTGAGGACCAACTGAAATTATTATTTTTAACTAAATCTTCACATTCGAGGGCACCTAAGCTATTCAAACTGCAGGGAATTTTGAAGATGGTGCAAACTAGAGTCTCATCAAATTTTTCTGTAGATTCTAAAATATTTTTTTTCAAATTTTGGAATCAAAGAATTACACTTCTTTTTCCATCTCCCACGAAAATTTATTTTTTTGAAAAGAAACAACATTTTTAAAAGTGGCCTTACCCATTATGCTTAGCAACTTTTTTTTCCATGAGAAGGATAAAATTCTAATTCTTTCAGAATTTAGATTTGTAACTCTGATACAGGTACTTCCACTTAGTTAGATAGTTTTTTTTTTATTGAATATTTTTTTCCTTAATCAAGTTTCAAAGTCAAATGGATTACAGATTAGGACCACGTATGTGGTATTATAGCAGCGTAACTTTTTTGTATATGTCAAAATTTTATTTTTTATTTTGTTGGATCAAGGACTTCAATGTCACGTTGCACTCATATTTTTCAATTTTTTTATAATCTTCTTTTCCACATGAAGAAGAACAAATAAATTTATTTTCGATGAAAAATCTATGTTTAATAAAACTTAAAAAACAAATACATAACAAAACCAAAACATATTAAAATTATATTCATTGGATAGCTTGTTCTGAGGAATACCATAATCATTTGAAATAAATTTTAAATGAATTCATTTGATCCCCCAAAAGCTAAATCAAAAGTGATTTTTTATCAGCATTTTGATAGGTGTAAAAGAGATGCATTTATAGGCATGGTTTAAAACTAGCGAGGTTCTATCCAAGGGGGTTTGATCTAAGGTGATTTGATCAAACCCTCTTCAAGTGGAATCCTTAAAATGGAAATTTTTAAGGCTTAAATCATTATATTTTCTAAAAATATGTGATTTCAGCTAAAATTCGTTCCTCTCGGGAATTGTAAACCACTATTATGACAGCACCCTCTTACCTCACTCCTCTCTCTACCCCCTCTCTCTCTCCTTCTCTCTCCTTCCCTTTGTAATGTAGGAAAATGTATCCCTTTACATTTTCACACTTGTTTGGGCCCTCCCTATTACAACATTGGCTTCTTTATGCCATAATTGGTCCTATTTTTCATCCACAAGCCTAATTAAATGCATTTTTCTAAGGATAATCCTGATATTTATCAAATGATCAATCATAATTCATGTTTTTGGGTTGTGTGTTCTAGATCTAGTGATATGGGACTCATACGCCACCTTGGGAATATGGGTCCCACCTAGTTTTCAAGACCTGATCTTGAATATTGCATTAAACTTAACATTTCTTGAAGTTTGTGTCCCAAGTTTAAGCTACTAGGACTCATACACCCAAATAGTATATGAGTCCTGCTTTAGCTTGGACCTATTTTGAATTCAATTCTTGGTTGTATTTTATTCTCCTAGAACTGATGTCAGCTTATAGTGTTGTAATTTTGAGAAATTTGGCATAAACAAGTATAAATACTAGCTTATTTCACATAATTTCACCTAAGCAATCCTAACAAGACCTAGCAATTCAAGTATTCAAATATACTAGAAAATTTATGATCAAGAGAGCATTCAAGATAAAATTATCAAGCATTTGGAGTAGCATTCAAGATTCAAGCATCATGTCAAATTCATCATGCATTATGTGTGTTTTTGAGCTAACATTTGTGATGTAGGTTTTCATGATTCAAGCAAACATTCAAAGACATTATCTCATATCAAGATCAAAAGTCAAGATCCACATCCATTGGAGCCATTTTGCATAATATTGTAGCCTTTATTTCAAGGGTTTGGTGAGTTGCAACATTGCATTTGTTCATTCATCATTCCTTCATGATTTTATATTTCATTTTAAGGTTTGATTACCAAAATGGGGTTTGACCAAGACAAACCCCTATCCACTAACAAATCAACATTTTTCTCCCTTCATGTGTGATTGCAGATCTAGGTGTTTTAGAGCATGAAGATCCTTTGAAGACAAAGTTGCAAGATTGAAGAAAGTTGTCAAAGTTGTCAAGAAGTTTGCTTCTTCACGAAAACTCACCTACAAATTAGAATTCAGACTTTTCAAACCTGAATATTGGACAAGATGAAAGCTATAGAAGATCACTAGAGGATACAAATAAATAAATAAAACCCTAATAATGAGACTAAATCACCACCTTGGGTGTATGAGTCTCAGTATAGCTCTTTTTTTCCAATTTTTAGTAGATTCTAGTCAGTCACTAGAAGATTGCAGATTCTACCAAGAAACCATAGAATGGGAATAAATCACCCAACCTAGCATATGAGTCTCAGTGCACTTTAAGAACAACAAACTTCAAAGTTTTCAAATCTTGTTTAGTCATCTCTGATCCTCTAGATACTTTTCTATATCTTTTTGTTTAGCATTTCTAATTTCATATTCTAGGTTTCTAGGGTTTAGTGTATTCATGCTTGCATTTCTCCTTACAAGCTTCATTTAATGGTGAACCCGTCCATTTAATCACACCTAAGGAAACCTTGTAGCATCCCCTTTCCTTAATTGAGTCATTTGGTTGAGGGATCTCTAGGTTTTCCTAATGAAGTGAGGTACGAAATAGGTCCCCTAATTATTCTATCTCATAAAAGGTGGAACATCATATTTTAGATCTATTGGTTATTTTTTTAGAACCAAACTTAATCTCACCATTTACCTATGAATTTTATAGAATCCAATGATAAGTAAAGGCAAGGATTGGCCAACAAACAAGTACTAGCTTGCTAGGCTAGACCTCTACTCTTCAGGCTCTATCAAGCCCAAGAGGGTGATCCTAGTAATGTTTACAAGATATCCATATGTAATTTTATCATGAACATTGCAACACACAAATATTTCTCATATCATGGCTCAACAAACAAAATGTATCAAAGGGGTTGGCTACTTCTTAACAACAATTCATATTCGAAGCCTGAGAAAGGTAAAACATAACATAATTGTAACCCACTTCAGAGAATGTGATTTAATAAATAGTTTTTTGATTAAATAATCAATGAAATGCAACATGATCGCCTCACTTATATTAGTGCCTCATCCTTGGAACGAAGTCAATTCTAACATTTACATAATTTGATAGCAATCTCACACATGACATTATTTAAATCCTTGAGGATACTACATTACACTACTTCAACATTATATCCCAACCATCACTTCTTACTAACATCCTAGTACATGATTTAACATAAATCTATAGCTCCATTCAAGCACTTACATCAACTCTTTGAATTAATAAGCAAAAATAAAACCATACACCCATTGGAAAACAATAGAGACAAGTAAGATAACCCTCGATTATATTACTTATAGTTTATAAAACTAGTACATAGGAGAGAAAATGGTGTAGAACTCACACTATTCTATTCTATATTGTCAGTATTACTATCAGGACTACATGTGCATATTAGAAAACTTGAACCTAAGACTTAACACTAAAATTTCCAGTATATTCTTTACAATCTTCTATGTGATCAATTACAGAACAACCCCCCTCTCTCTGGCCCTAAATTCCCATTTATAGCATATGGGAGCAACAATATTCAGGCCAAATTATCATTTCACTCACATTTACATTTGACACTTAATTTCATTTTAGTTTCAAATATTTCCCAGATGGTTACATTTTCTCATTGCAAAATGGGGGAAAAGAAAAACACAAAATTCCATATCAAGACAAACCAGCCTTCCAAAAGGAATCTTTCATCATTGCAATAGCTCCAAAAATCCCTCATCCATGAAAAGGCATATTTTCCATCGAAGCAACAGTGTCCAACACCTCTCCTTCACACCAACTGAAAAGGTTTCCAAATCAGCATTAAAGATAAAAAAATATATATACGCTCACCGAAAGGTATAGACCTACCACTGTGGTGGAGGTGTCATCAAAAACAAAAATAGAACCGAGGTGCTACTCAAAATCTTCAAAATCAGAGTATGCACGTCTACTCTATGTTCTTGCTAAAACTGGAGAAGCCACTACCCCTCCATCATTAGAATCCTCTCGTGCCACTAGAGTAAGAAGGTAACAGTTGTACTCTAGGTTAGTATCTCCTTCATCACTCAAAGGACCAGATGAATCCTCCACAAGAGAGTTGTGCCTTCCCATATAAGAATCATAAGCCTTGTGGTACTTATTCTTCTTCTTCCCACAAGACTTAGAAAATTTCCCACCGGACTCTCCCTAGTCACGACCAACAACCCTATTCCTTAGGTGGTAATTTCTCCTAACACCACCCTTTTTAGTTTTATTACGGGAACTTCTCCTACCCTTTGGTGTTACAAGAGCTCCTGGTGTGCCAAGTTTAGTTTCAAGTGCATTTTCATGGGACTCAAGCATGCTAAGTCTCCTAGATCTTCTAACTGGTTGGACAGACTCACTTGGCTTAACCATTTCTTACAGAAGAACATGGAAATAGTTTATGAATTCCCAAGTGCAGAGAAACTTTACAAATTTGTAGGACAAATACACTTCACAACTATGTATAAAACCTATCAACCGGCATGAATTCTTCAAATAATCAACCCCTACAAACCCCAGGTAACTAAAACCTACAGAGCCCATAATAATTTCCCAAGACCAACCAATAGATAAGCAGTCGAAACATAAAAAATACTTATAGAAACTTATTGAGGAGAAACTATCCTCAATCCTTCTACAACTGCCTCTGCAACTTCACACCAAATTTCTTTACGTCATCTTCATCTAATTGCAATTGCGAAGAAAAATATGGCTGCCAACTCTCATTATATCAAGCAATTTTGAGTGTGTCGACCATTAATGCTCAAGGAATGCTTGCACGAATGAGCACCGCTTGATTTTGAATCTCAACAATTGATCATATATCTAGATGGATCAACATATAATTAAAATCAAGGATTAATTATAAGAAAGCTATCTGCATGTGTATGTTTCCTTTGTCTAATTAGAAAATCCCATGTGGATATGCATCCACTTTTTCTACACACTTAATCATCCATTTAGCATTAAAGAAAACCTATCATGTCAATATCTCCCACTCGCTCGTGAGAATTAACCCACTTGTACCTTTGATCAATAGGATGACAAGGAGTGGTCAGCATTTTATTTCAATCCACTAACCCATACTTTCCTTTAATGCAAACCACCTATCCACTTGTAAAAATTTCTAACAAAAATGATGGTCAAGGTCAAAAACACCCATCATATCTCAAACACGTGCAGAAGAAATCAATTCTTGTTTTGCACCATCTAGCCTTCCCGCTTTCTTGGAAAATTTTGTTAATATTTTTCCTTTACTAATGTCCCTTCGACCAATGTTAGATTACTCCACGTGGTGGTCACCTGCTTTCCCGCCAAGAAAAAAAAGGCATGAGTCAATCCTACATGGGATGGTAGAGAGTGGTCAGGATTGACCTACGTCATCCATTATCAACTATCGATCCTTGCTTGATAAAATATTTGTTACATTGAAAACCAAGTGTACCCCTCCATAAAGGGATAGATGTCCATAGCCTGCTAGCCTGCAACATTATTTTAAGACAAAATAAAATCAGACGGGGTTGTGGGGAACTAACCTGATGAAGCCACATCACTTAAACAACCTCCATTGATCACACCAATTCATCACCCACCATCCTTTTAAAAGTGTTGGGCTTACCAATGAAGAGGACATGTGGCGTTCACCAACCATCCTATTGGAATTTTACATGAAAAATAAAAACAGAGTGGGGGCATGGGGAACGGCTATGATCTGCTTGCGGTGATTGAATGATCATCATAAAACCATAAATCTGCACATTCCAAAAGTTAGTTCATAAAAGAGCGCCACTACTAGGCTTATGGTAGAGGGGGGCATAATAATTACGGTTAAAACCTTAGGTGACCATGGATAGTATTAAAACTCAAGCCCAGAAATAGACAAATATTTTGAAGAACATCAACCCTGATCAATATAAAGCAAAACTTGTGTTGCGACAGGCAATAGTCGGGATCATTAGGATTCAAGGGTTGGTAATAGAATGGACTCAATGACATGAGTCATAACTTAACTAGCTAGGGACCTATGACGAAAGGTCAACGAAAAAATAGAACAATGGTCATAAACTTCAAAATCAAGGGTAACTTGGGAAAGGTTTTAACAACACAAACCCTAAATCATGGATATTGAACGAAACCCTAAGCCTAAAGGTAAGGAAATAACCAAATTCTGCAATATTTTTGAGATGGAACACAAAGCATTTTTAGGGGTTCCATCACAATAATTTCATTTTGGTGCACCCAACCTTTAGACCCTTTATTTTAGATTTAGAGATCATTTCAGTCCTAGATCTAGCTTACATTAACTTTACATTAGATTTTGTATTTGTTAATTTGGATTTAGGGCTTCTAAACATTGCATTAGTGGAAAGTTCATATAGGTTGCATTTTTGCATCTCAAATGATTTAGTTTCACTGAATTTTTATAATTGCAAACATTCAATTCAACATACAAGTTAGAAACCTTAGGATCAACGTTGGATTTTTCGAATTTGGTGTCAAAACCCTAATTCAGGACTCATTCACCCACATGTGTGATTTAGCCCCTGTATAGTTTGTTTTTGCTAATTTTTGGAAATTTTTTGTTGGTTTCTTTCACTATCTGAATCTACCAAAAACCATTTGGTACTTGTATAACTGAAAATATGTTATACTTCTGTGAATCCTTGCATGCAAGGATACTCAATAATGAGTCCTTGCAAATCAATTCACAGCTCTCTATCCGAGAAGAGCAGAGATTGATGTTGTGGCCCTCAGATTAACCCTGTTACCCCTGCAAATACAATCTCAGAACGAGAGATTCAAAGAGGAGAAGCAAGAATGCCAATCTCCATGAATCTTGTTCTTGCAATGCAACAATGAAACTAATCTAAATGACTGTAAAATGTAATAAACCAAACTAATTTATTGAAATGAAACTTAATCTACATGCAATGCCATAAATGAATTATTTTGCAAATTAATTTACTATGAAGATTAAGCTAAAATGCAATATTAAACTATATGATCTAAAAATAAGATGCTTATATAATCAAACTAATGTAATCTCAAATGATAAAATTCAAATTTGTAGCATAAGTCTAATGTAAAAATTCGTGATTCTTTAAATGAGAATGAGAGGGCTCATTTATAGGCAAAAGTGGAATTGAAGGCAAATTCAGAAGCAATGTGGGATAAATGAAAAATAGAAACAAATCTTGATTGGAATTCTTTTTAGTTTATTTCCTTTAAGCTGATTTGTTCCTTTTTTTCATCACCGGGGTATTAAGAGAGGATATTTCATTTATTTTATTTAATTTAAAAGATGATAATATCTCTTTTAATAAAATAAAATAAGATTATATAATTAGAAATGAATATTAATAAAATAAAATAAAATTATTTAATTAAAATAGATTTATTCAAATAGCATCATTTTATTTAAGTAATATCAACTTCAATTAAATAACATTATTTTATTTATTAAAAGGGATTTATTTCTTTTGATTAAATAAAATTAATGAAGCATTCAAACCTTAGGGAAAGTGAAACATTTGAAATAGTCATGAATTGATTAAGAAATTTGATTTGAAAATGCGAAAATCATTGATTCAGAAATTGATGTTGACAAATTAAATAAATGGGGCCCAAAGTCTAAGTGACCATTTTAGGTTGCATACATTTGCCCCTCTTTGACTAATGTGTGAGGAATTGACAGGGATGCGTCGTCCAGTGAAGTTGCAATGTGAGATCGATTTGGGATCACAAAACAACTCAGATGTGAGGTCGACTCGGGATCACATCTGGACAAACATAAACAAAAGGCCTTTGAACATGAGGTCGATTCGGGATCATATCAAAAGTGAGAGATAAGAATCTCAAGCAAGGTTGCCCCAAGAGAAGCAATTGATAAATTGATAAAGCTGAATCAAGGATTGAAGTTTGATAGGTACTGCCCCCTCGTGATCGAAATCGAAATGAGATAGAGGAGAAATAATAAATTGAAAAATTTGATCAAATCAAACAAAGATAAGGTTCTTGATGTAAGATGAAAAATATAAGAATCCGCGGAACCGGGTAGATCAGCAAGAAAATTATGCCCTAAGGTTGAATTAGTAGAAAAGAAGTGGGGTGAAATCGAATGGAAGATAGAAGTTTGGAAGAAATGGAAAGAAATGGAGAGAAGGAAGAGAATCTTCTTCAATAAAGAGGATGCATCAAAATCAATCAACTGTTTAAGACAGGGAGGTTCGATTGAGATCACGAAAGAAGATAAGGAAATGAAGAACGTGATCACAGTTGATGAAAAATCCACAAGAAAGATGAAGGAAACCCTCTCAAACCCTGTCTGACCTAAAGTGCAAATTAACATGAAGTCTAAATAATGCAAGAGCTACGCGAAAATGCAAAGGTGTACTTGCAATAGGGTAACATAGGTTTTTGTGTGTTCATCATTCATTAGAGAATGTAAGAGAACTTATTTTCATCATTGGGCCATTATTACCGGACATCGGACAATCGCACAATCATCACTAGTCACAAACGCAACTATGAAGATATGAATGTGATTTATATCAGCGTGGAATGTGGAAAGATTCTAACATGAGCATCAAAGACATGAAGGTCAAGATGACTACAATGTTAGCTTACCCAATTTAATGTAGCAGAACCATGCTCGCATCAAGACATAAACGCCAAGATTACCATGAGAATGGTTGTGCAAAAACATTCAAGGATGATGCCATAAATCTCTTAAGTGTGTCAAGTAGACAACAAGAGATACTGAAGAGGTTCAAGACAACACCCATAAGTAGAAAGGAAATAAAAACATGCCCCATGCCCCAAGTCCTCTAGCTATGCATCACGGAGAGACTTATTAGACAAGGACACTCAATGAAAATCAATATCAGTCAACACACAAAGAAAAGATCATGGCATATCTCGAGCATTAAGTGTTGCAATTAAAAAAATTTTAAGTCTGTAAACTGATACTGAGTTCCAAGGATAAGGATCGAATGCTTGCAAGTAGGTAAGATCACATGACTGAACTGGATAAGTGTTGAAAAACACACGATGTCAGGGGTTGTGTTGAAAAACACAGTTGGGTTAGTGTTGAAAAACACCGTTTGCGAGGTGTCCTAAAGACAAGCATATCCAAGAGACCAAAGCTAACACAGTGATGCCCCTAGAAAAAGACAAAGACCAATTCCAAACCAAGGCAATAAGGACAAGGCATGATGGAGAAAGGCTAAGTGTCGAGGATGCATGCTAAGAAATAGGGATGCAAAGGCCTCAAGTAGCGCCTGTTTCCAGGTTTTCACCACTTGGAAGAATTTTTTTTTTAGGACTTTTTATATTTTTTTTATATTTTTTTGTATTTTTGCTACCAAGGCGCCTGTTTCCAGGTTCTCACCAAGGCATTTTTTATTTTTTATTTT
>VDFB02090963.1:0-14010 GCA_007258455.2 Sequoia sempervirens
TGTTGGGAGATGATTGCATTCAATCATTTCTGCACAAGTCAGTTTTGATTTGGTTTTCAGTTGGACAGTGAAAATGGGCTTCATGGCAACATTGTTTAGTGATAAAAAGCCAGTGAAAGAACTTGAACAATCATTGCTGCGTTTAGAGTAAACACTTTCAAAGTATGGACTGCCTAAAGGATCCAATTCACTTCCTACTAGCAAAGGTCCAACACCACAAAACAAAGAAGAAGAAGTGATTAGCATGTTTGAGGAGTATTGCACTCTTCCTAAAAAAATTAAGATCTTTTCTTTCAAGAGTTTCATAGACTTACGCCCAAGTCTCTGCCATAAAACCAAGTTTGTGAGGAAGAAATACCAAACTATAGCCCATGAATTGTTTCCACATGAAATGGATAGGGAATCTACACATAAGGTTGATATAGCTCGTCATGAGAATAATGTGGTGTCTTCAAGTTCTGATAAAGTATGCAGAAACTTATATGATGAATTTGATAGACATGCTGATTTAACTCAAGGAGACATTGGGACAGCTTTGGGTAATGATTTATTTACATTATCCTTGCAAGAGGCTTCTCAAGAGGCTTCTACTTTAAAGGTTGGCATAGATCATGTTGAAACTGAAGTGGTTATTGACAAGGAAATTTTACAACATGATAATAGTATGGTGGAGCCACAAATTGATATTCACAGCATTCCAAAAGTTGTTATCAACACTGCTAACAGTTCTGATTTTCATGACAGTAGTGATAAAACTTTGCATCAACATGAGACAACAGTGACTTAACATGTACAAAATGATCCTACTGAGTTGTTACATGAAGGGACTCAAGAATTGGGTACTAATGGTGCTTTACGTGATGTGGATTCATGTTATGAAGAGTCTGATTTTTCAAATCAGACCTTAGGAAACAAAACAAAAAATACATTTGATGGCTATAAATCTCAGGGTAATGCTTTGGATGGATATGCAGTTACTATGGAAAAAAAAGTGTGCGAAGATAATGCTTCTATCAAGTCTTTTGAGCCATCCTATGAGGTACATAGTAACAATACCTTAGATGTTGATGTGCGCACTGATGATAGCACACATGATGGTATTGATCATGAGGTGAGTGACGTTGATTTAGCCTCATACCATAGTGTGGTCTCGGGTGGAAAGAATGAGTCATAGGGGTATCATCATCTGACTGGGCAGTTGAAGGTTAGTGATGATATGATTGCTATAGCAATAGAACATTTTGATGTAGCTTGTTAGATGTTGGCAACTTATGGTGGGAGTACTCTCGTGACAGATGAGCACCTTGATAGTGGTTTTTCCCTTCCAGAATTTTATACACTTCGAGAAGCTATTGGGATAATGAAACAAAGTTATTTGCAGTTACTTGCAAATAGGGACTATCTTCTCGAGCGGGATTGTACTTGTTATGATGCATTGAAGGGAAAGGAAGAGGAGGTTGACGAACTCACTCATGAGCTTGAGGTGACTATGGACTTGTTGAAGAGCACCCAGTTGGCCCTTCAAGAGTCACAGTCATAGATAGAGGAGCTTACCGTGGAGTTGAGTTTGGCACAGTCTTCACCATCTACAAATTCAGGTCAGGTTTCTATGGCAGCAGTTGGTGAGGAGCGTATATCCTCGGATTGTGGTGGTGAGCAGGATGAGAATGTGACTACAGTTACAAGTGCAGTTGATACAAATGGGATGAGTGTATTGGTTGAGAGTTGTAGAGAACTACATGTTGCACCAGGTTCTCCTGAGGATAGTCCCATGATAGATGATGTAGGGTAGGTTATTGATAACTCTTGTGACATGGTAGTTGACTTTCCAGAGTAGGGTACACGACGCTACTTCATCTTCTTCACAGGAGATATGCAGAGCTTCATCTAGTTGGGAGATTCGTTCTTATGTTGATTTGTTTCCCTCTCCTGGAAGCAAATCAGTCATTTCATCCCATGCAGTTGATTGTGATCAGCAGTCTGTTGAGCCAATTCAGGCGTATGATTCAATTTATTGTTCCAGGGACTCAGAGATGGATGATTTAGATCAGAACAGAGTGATTGTGCAATTTGTGAATAATCCGTTATTTGAGTTTGATGGTGGTTCGACCTATGATAATCCATTCTTCGAGCTGGAGGCTGATCACACTCCTGATGCTAGTTCAAGGTTGAGCGTTAATCGCAGTGTTTGGGATCTTTCCAGTGCATTGAGATTCCAAATAGGGCTCACGGAGGAGATTTGAGAGGTGTCCATGGTGAGGGATATGTACAACTTTTCATTTGATCCTCATGTACATGATTTATTTTAGATGCACAATTCAATGGCGCATGTGATGGACTTAGGACTCAATGCATAGGCAGCTATGTGCAAGGCAGTGTTGAGATTTTCCCATCTCCAATGAATGATTGGCTGAATGTGCTCATTGTAGAATGCTAATGTTGGGTACTTCTCTGGCACGATAGCCCTCATTTGGTCAAGCATAGAATCAATGCACTCATACACCTCTCCAAGGTTAGGTGCATTCGCATCGCCATATCTGATGAGTTGGAAAATTGGAGCAATGATGGAGACTATATATTTTTCATCACTCCACGACACATCACTCTTCACTACATCCTTCATCCTCCTCCCCTGGACTTGGCCCACCGATTGCAATCTATTGTCATAACCATGAGTTGCAGTGACTCTTGCTACTCAATCATTCTCTCAAAGAGAATGAAATAGTATGCATATCTGGTCTCAGGAGGTTTCAAAAACTCCTTAGAGAAGCTCCTGAAGAGTGTATGTGAAGTGTGGTAGTTGTAGATAAACATTTGCACATCTCTAGCATCACTAACCATTGCTTTGATCCACTCAATCTTTCCCATGTCCTCTAGTGCATTGTTCATGGCATGCACACAATATGGAATCCACCAAATATGTCTGTAAGTTGCATCAATAAGTTTCTTCGTAGCTTTGCACACATGTGTTGCATTTGTCACTACTTGGACCACATTTTGTGGCCCAACCTCTTGAATAGGCTCCTTGAGGAGCTGAAACTGAGGATCAACATTTTTGCGATGTCCTGTACAATCAATTGCCTTAAGAAAGTATGGGCCCTTTGTACATGTAACCATGATATTGATGAGTGGACAATGGCTAATGTTCGTCCACCTATCAATGACCATACTGCATCCAGTCTTCACCCAACATTCCTTCATTTTCTCCATCAACACATTGATCTTGGAATAGTTCTCATCCAAGATTGTGGTCCTCAATTTTGTCTCACTCGGTGGCACATATGATGGTCCTCCCCTTGCTACCATCGACATCATCTCCCTATAATAAGGAGATTGAGCTACATGAAATCGGATGCCATTGGCAAAGAACTTGCCATTGACATCATCTATCTCATCCTTTAGGTGCACACTGAACAAATTAGCTATGGGGTTACTTTGCAATTTGCGTTTCCCCTTACCCTCTCCTGCGTGGGCACTGGAAGAACTTGGGATCTGTTGATGTGTATTTTGTGACCGCACCAAACAACAGAATAAAGTTTCCAATGACTACTCTATTCTCTCTTGATCAAAGTATCCAACATGCTAAGATTACAAGACAGTTCATGCGTTCAACTCCAAGGTTCCTTTTATGCAGTGGAATAGATTCAGTTGGTTCGTTGTGATTTGCTGGTGTCACGAGGGGATGTACGTAATTGTTCGATAGAAAACAGCAGAGAACAGACTAAAGAGAAAAGAGGATTTTCACGTGGTTCGAGAGATTTGTTGATGGAGTGCAAGTTTCCTAATACTAACCAGAAAAATGCGGAATTGAATGGTTGCAGGGATTAGAAAATCTATATTCTAACCTTAGTGTGAGATGTGGAGATCAATTTCAGCAAACTTCAACCAGACTTTGCTTTGCCTCGCTTCGGACAACTTCCATGGAGTCGGTGCAATCTTCAAGGGAGTGGCTAAAAGCATTCAAATTATAACTCAACATAAGGACACCATCACAACGATGCATGACAACATGTGAATCATAATTGAAGTTAGGTTCAAAAAGTTCCACTTGACCGCGCAATGCAAACTCACCATTAGTAAGCTTGCTAGTTGTATGGATTAGACGAAGCTCGCTTAGATCAAACACCACATTCCACAACTACCATCTACTTGCATAAAATGAAATCTATTTTACTCTAAGCTACTTTAAAGTTCTAAGTGATTCGAAACGACAAAAAAGCCTTGCTAGCTACTCACAACAAAAGATGAAATCACCATCAATGAAAACTCTTTTTATTATGAGAGTGTTCACAACAACTTGTTACAAAACATTCAATGAGAAAGCTTTCCTTCCTCTTCAATCTATGCTATGCTATGAAACTATGCTAACTGTCTCTCTATGCTATGCTATCTCTCTGTATTCTAGTCACTAATCTAATGATGCACAAATGAGGGGGGAATGCGCCTTTTATAGCTGGCCAAGTCCAATGGACGACTCAGATTACAATCAAATGGATGGCCCAGATCGTGCCACCTCAGCCCTAAACAAGATTCACTCTAAAAATCGCCACAAAGAGGAGTGGGGCAATAAATGAGCCAAAATATTCCCACTCACACCCGAAACATCATGGGCAATTAATGCCCACCATCATCTTCTAGAAGATCATCATCCAGAAGGGCGTTTCCATTCTCTTTCTCTTTGACTACAAAGTCAACGAATCGGGCCAACATTGCTTCAACTTCCTGAACTGAAATAGGGGGGATGTGATCAAGCTGAAACTCTACCACCGTAACTGTCTGCCCATGCCGAGTACAAGATTTTCTCCAAGCAACTAGAGCACCCTGAGTATTCTGAATAATGCTAGAGAAAGTTGAGGTGTTTTCAAAATCATCCTGAACAAAAGTCTTCACCTCCGAAAAGAAAGGCTCCAATCTACTCTTCAAACCATCTACAGTCATCTCCTAGCAAAGATAGCCTCAAGTGTGCTCAGGACTCCGTCAAGAATATTCACCATAGCCTTTCCGACTCTGACTGAATCTGTTTGTGCTGTGTCAAAGAAACCTCGGGCCCTAACCTCTGAAGAATACTAGCTAGTAAAGTCATATCTATCACCTTCCTGAATCACACCTCCCTCAACCAAAGTCTGCAAGGGTATATGCATCAAAGCCTGTAGACGAAGAACAACCTTGTTCTGATAGATGCGACGTAATGTCCCCGTTTTTAGCACTTCACTTTTCAGTGATTGGTAGCCTATTCCCAGTGTGCTGTCGGCTGGTCAGTGGCAGAATTATGGTTTCCGGCTGTTTGATGGGTTCTCTTGATGATTCAGGGTTTTGCTTGTTGGAGTTTGGTTGTTTGGATTACGGATTCCCTTAAGGTCTTGAGCTTAGCGAGGGTATGACTTGCACAGCGCATCGAACAACCTTTACGAGAACACACTATTTTGAAGTAAGTTATGGCGGCCCCATCTTGGGTTTGGGATTTTGAGTCTGGACTACTACGGGTTTTAGAAAGCTTAGCAATGGTGTAGCATGCGGTTTGATCCAGCGTTTTTCGAATTTACTATTTTTAGTAAATTCTATTTTTGGCAGTGATCATGCAGTTTCCAGTGCAGTTGGCTTTCTTCTTCAGTCAGTTCAGTTGGCTTGTTCATTTTTGGCTTTGGGGCACATTTGGAGAGATAAGTCAAATTATTTAAATAAAGTCATATTTTAATGTTATATTTTACTGTTGACCCCCCCTTAGCCTAGTGATTGAACTTTAAGTTGTTTTAAAAGGTGGTCTTTATGGGTGGACGCCTCATTGAGGTGAATTATTATATATTAAAGTTCAAAGTATTACTTGGAGAAAAGGGACGCCCATTTTATGGAGTGAAGATTTTAAAATAAAGTAAAATTAAACCTTGAGAAAGGGGGCACCCAAATTGGAGGGAAAAGAAGACAATTCAAATTTGAAAATTAGGGTTTCTTTTCTAGAAGCTTCTGGAGGGTCTTCTCAAAATTATATAAGGAAGCCTTGGGCCTTGTTGTGACCTTTTCACACATCGCCCCATCGCCAATGGGGACCCCCAGTTGCCTGCTAGTTTTTAGGGTTTTGTCTCCTTGCAACGGTTACGTGAGATCACTTTGTTAAGAGTTTCAGGTCATTTTGCCGAAAGTTACCCGAGCCAAGTCCGTAATTCATGCTTGAATCAGTGCGTAGACGTCATGGAAGCGCTCAGAAGGCCTAGGAAATGAAGATCGCCTGTGAATTCGGCCAATTCTGACACTTCCTATTTTTTAGGGAAATTTGCTTTTTCGATTTTCCATTTTTGGCATTTTTGGGCCAAACAAGGTTCCCTATTTTTTAGGGTTTGCTTTTTCTATTATTAGAAAGTTTCTATTTTTGGAAAGTTTTTATATTTAGAAAGGTCCCAAGTTCCAAAAATGCACTTAGAAGTTCCAAAAACTTGATAAAACTCTCAGAAAATCAAAGAGAAAATTTGGAAAATTATTAAAAAATCTGGAAAAAACGGTCAAAAAGCATGAAAATCAGACCCAAAAAAACATTGAAATTTGGAAAAATCAGGTCAAAACCAGTCAGATCTGAGGTTGAAATTACCAAAAATCAGCTCAAAAAAGATGAAGTTCTTGGAAAATCTGGTTAAGTCTGGAAAATTCGCCATTTCCAAGAAGGAGAATGTCAAGAGAAAGAGGTATGAATGTCTGAAAGCTGGTGAAGTCTGCCCAACACTAAGGAAGCATATCTTAGACACACCTAAAGTCCGCCATGCTCATCCTAGGATCCTTTGAAGTCCGCCATGTGCAAGAAAGGAAGTGCCAAAAAGTCTTGAAGTCCGCCCAAGCTCATCCTAATCTCCTCCAAAGTCCGCCATCTTGAAGGATGCTCATCCTAGACACATTCAAAGTCCGCCTTGCATGTCCAAGCATCCTAGGAAGTCCGCCATGCTTGTGGAAGATGCCTTGGAAAGTCTGCCTAGGCATGTAGAAGAAGGAAAAATCAAAATTTTTACTAAGTATTTATGCCTACCAAGGGGAATTTCGAAATTTTGCTAAAAGTGAAAGCCTAAAGAGGTGGAGAATTATTTTCAAAGGGATAAAATGTTGAGATAAATGCTAAGAAGCGTTGAAGTCCTCCCTAGAAAAGAGGGACATCCAAGATGCTTGTCCAAAAGACTTATGAAGTCCGCCATACACTTGGAAGGGGCTAGCAAGGTGTCTAAGAAGTCTGCTATATTGTCCAAGGTGCTAAGGAAGTCCGCCTAAGCACATGAAGGGATAAAATGATGATTTTTGGCTAAGTGTCAAGGCCAAATCCAAAGAAAGTTCGAGAATTCGCCTAAGTATAGAGGCTAATGATAAAAAGTGAGATTTTCATTTGGGAGGTCACTTGGCTCTGTAGGGATGGTGCTGGGCCTGAGAGGATGGGACCTTTCAGGATTCGGATCTCAACAGAGAAATAAAGAAAGTGTGCCTAACCTAAAAGGTGGAAGGTCTCGACAGGATCATTGGGGTAATCTGGGATGTTGAGAATTGACAACGGCGGAGGAAAAATGAGGGCAAGAGAAAAGGATGTATGGCTGGGAAAAGGAAGAATTTTGTCGGAAGTGTCAGAAGGAAATTCCAAGCAGGCGAACATCAGACATAAGACCGAAAAATTATTGAGAACAGAGAAAGTTATTGACTTTAGCGAGGGAGAAAATGGGCTTCGGTGTAAGGAAAATTTTGCCGCAAACGAAAATAAGGATCACGGCAATGAAAATTTTAGATATGGAATAAGCTTAAAATTTGACTACATTGTTGAAATTAAGGATTAAGAGATGGGAAGAAAAATACCTCTTAATACAAGAAAAACTGAAAATGAATAATAATGGGTCCAAAGGCTGGTGGTTGGATAAATTCAAGAATATTTTGGCTCATGGTAATACAAACTACTTGGAGGTAGCGACGGACAAAATCGGGAATTTGCCGGACAAGGAACCTGGAAGAAAATAAAGAATACCTTGAGCGAGAGAATAAAAATCAGCGGAGCAAGAATTAAATCGCCATGAATTTAATTAAATATTTAAATGTTTTTCTTTAAAAAGAATTGAGAAATCAAAGATAAACGATAGAAGTGAAATCAAGGTACGAAGATCGATGAGAGATTTGCTTTCGGATAAGCTTCGAGAGGCCCGATTCTTATCCGAAAAATAAGAAAGCACCTATTTAATCAAAGGCTCATCGAGAATCAGGGCAATGGAAATTGCTAAAATAAATCCAAACTCTTGACGTGCCATGAGTTTCAGCAACTCATTTTTTCACACACAGCTGAAGAGAAATTTAATCTTTCTCGGAATTATCAGGCAATTGGTTGATCAATAGGAAAAGTCGAATTTTCCAGAAGGTGAAATAGTGTTATGCTGAAGAATTTTCGCAGGAAAAGAGAAGAGATTTATTGAAGGCTGAAATTCTTCTGTGAAAAGGGGCGCACTTCTTCTTTTAAAAATCAGATTTTTTAAATCTGATTTGCAGCCAATAGTTCTTCACTGAGGTTTGATGTTCCGTCAAGTTGATTTGCTATCTCTTTTCTGTCCTTTCATCTTGACGAAGTTCTGACGAAATTCTTAACTTCATCCAAATTATTTTCAGCTTGCTTTTTCGCAACAATTCAATTATTTAACCAGCTGAAAGTAAATTTTCGAATCCAAGGCGCGAGATTTAATTATTTGAAAAAGTCTTTGTATTAATGTTAATTTTATGACTGCAAGTTGACGACCACGGCAGGCGAACCATCAAAGAAGCTGAAAATGAAGTTTGCTAGCAAGGGAGCTCAGCGAGAGACCAAAGTCATTTCAAAATGGAAGAATGTCGTGGACACCGATCTCGGACACGTCAACTTTGATGAATTTAAGAAAAGAGTGTATGGGCAGAAGGGACTTCCCACACCAATAGCCAGACGGATAGTCAGAAACGGGATATTTCAGGCAACTGGATTCCCACCGGCAATGGATTGTACGGAATTAATGGTACAGAATAATACACTATGGCCTTCCAGGCGGATCCTACTTTTGATGGAAAGAATCTTAACACACTTGGTAGTTGCAATCGAAACCTTGACATCCGGAACGTCCACGAGGAAGCGATTATGGAACCAAGGAAGAAGCCAAAAGATTATATGACAGCCAACCAGATTTGTGCGCCACAACAGTTAACAAGGTGTGGATGGACAAGCCTAAGCCTTCAATCAAGAAGTTGCCCAAGAGACCTCGCCGGACAGACTTCAAGGAAGATTTTGGAGATATCATACTGATGTTGAACAGAATAGCTGGTAACCCGCAAGGCGCCTTTTTTGAGAGCTGGATGTACTATTTCATGGACGAGATCACTTATGGTGTCAAAATGTTCAACTGGTCACGGATGATAAGTGACAACCTCCACGAACAATTGATCAACCTCGAAGAGACTTAGTCTTTCCATATGAGTTCGTATGTTGTGTACCTGTTGGCCAGATCATACAAGTATCCAGGATTGATTTGCAAGGGTAAAATTGGCAATGGGGAGAACAAACTCAGGCCTTACGACTGTTACCCATAGCTCCAATTGAAGGAGAAGACTCACTTCAGGAGGGTGCATGATGCCTTCC
Organism: Sequoia sempervirens; assembly: GCA_007258455.2. Lineage (NCBI taxonomy): Eukaryota > Viridiplantae > Streptophyta > Pinopsida > Cupressales > Cupressaceae > Sequoia > Sequoia sempervirens. The sequence goes on from VDFB02090963.1 coordinate 9,605, forward strand.
TGATGCATATTACCAGAAAGCTTCAAGGAGGAGTGCATCAGAAGCTGAGCCACGAGGCGAAAAGTCTTATCAGTAAATATGGGTCTTGGTTCATCCAGTTCCCTAAGTTCACATATGTCAGGATCCAGGGATTTACTAGAAATCCCTATAAATTGCCCATCTATCCGACAAATTGGATGATCTTGCTCGAGGTCTTGAGACAATTAGAAGAATACCAGAATATCCAGAGGCCAACCAAGAAGGCATCTGTCACATTCCCCTTTTTCATTGGGAACATGTTGGAGTATTGTCCATCAGCACAGGGAGCTGAGAGTGCAAGGTTGGAGATCCAATGGTATCCTTTCACGGCCTACCAGTCCAGGGTCAACTATGACCCACATCATAACATTCGGACAGTGGAAGGGAGAAAGTACAAACATAGGATGGAACTGGAAGATTTCTGGGCAAATGCTGCCGATGAGTATGAAGTCAGACGGAAAATGTGGTCCAGGATGCCACTAGATTTCATGAGGGCAATTGAGTTTTGCCGGGTGCCTGATCAGTTACAAGATGATGGAAACCACGTCCAGCCACGCTTCGAGGAAAGCTGACCTCTTCCTCCAGTGAAATGGTCAGAACCTGAGCACGCAGACTTGGCAACCTTAATGAGGCCGGTGACTAAATACTCTCAGTGGTGGGTTGACTATCATGCCCAAGAATTGAGACAGAGAGGAATCACGCTCACATATGATCTACTGAGCGAGTCAGAGTCATATTCTTCTAATGCTGGTGCATCCCATCAGGACTTGGTCGGGATCGGAGAGAAAAGGAAGGAAATAGTCCCAAGTATAGAGCCTGCTTCCAAGAGGCATAAGGGAGAACCATCTCGTTCAACAACATCCTGGAATATTGACGAGTTGGTGGCTACTATAGATGAATCCTTGGTAGAGATGCTTGAACCTCCTCCAGTTCAGGAGGAAAATATTGAACCTATTCAGCTAGACGACGAGGAGCCCGCGACACCTACAGGCACGAAAATCTTAGGTTCAGACAATGATATAGAAGCCCGGAATAACGACTTTGAGGAGGGAATGATTTCCGCTCTCAGGGAAGTTATGGATGTTCCGAATGAAGAAGAGGTTCAGGTAGAGGATGGAGTTGAGCAGTCGACCATTCCAGACTGGTTGATAGAAAGGATGAAAATTCAAGTACCTGCAGAAGCTCAAGAAGAGGAGGATGATACTGCCGATTTCTTGGCAAGATTGGAGCAAGTTGCAATCAAGAAACCTTCCAAGAAATTCTCCACCATTCAGAGGAACGAGACAGGCAACCGTTCCGTGCACATTGTAGTACCCACGGTGGACAAGCCATGAGATGAGATCACTCCTCAGGAGTATGCTATAACCACTGTTGATCTCGGCCCAACTTCAAAAGGCCAAGAAGTGGAGGAATTGGATAATTCCGTCTCGACCATCAAAGCGAGACTAGAAAAGGAAGTGGCTAAGAAGAAAGAGTATAAGAAGGAGGTCGAACGTCTTAAAGAATATATACAGCATTTGACCCAGCCACTTGATCAGGGTAATGCGATTGTTCCTCCTCTTCTCAATTCATCACAAGGGGTGACTAAGGATGTCGAGTACGGAATGGTGACGGCCAAGGAAGCTCAGGATTGGATGGCGAGTGAAGGCACAAAAGCGGCATTGTTCATGGAAAAGCTGGCACTTGCTTATGGGCAAACCTCATGCTTTCTTTCCAGACTTATGGATATGGCAGAAGCATGGGAAGGTATTCCGGATATGCAGGAGAGGCTTATTCCATGCCTCAGGCTATTAAAGGGCACTCCAAGAGAGGAGTTGGTCGCTGGGAAGGTGATTGCTGCAGGAGCAGCATATGATTTCAATCACTGGTTTTGGGCAGTAACTATACGTAGAGAAGTTTTGGAGAAGGCAAAAGTGGATGGACTTAGAATCAAAGAGCAGGTAAAGGACATCCGAGAGAAAATTCACATGACAATTGCAGAAATGTTTGATCAAGAAATTGTCTGAGAAAAGGATATGCAGCTGGAGGAGTTGAAACGAAGGGTTCAAGAAGTTTTCTTCTCGACTATTGGACCACTTCTAAGAAAGGATTTTGCGAAGGTGGCAAGTCTTTCGGCCATCCGGAATGACTTTGGGAAGCAGGAAACAGAATGGGCAAATACCTTTGCCAAATGTGCAGAGAACTTGGATGAGCTCGAATTCCGGATCAGCATGCTGCCACCTGTCACAATGGAGGAAGTCGTTGCAGTAGTGTCCAGATTCGTTGAACGCAATGCTGCTCAGAAGGATAAGGACGCCTCTCCTAGAATATAGCTTTAACTGCCTCTCTACTGATAGTTTACTGATAGATGACTTGTTATTTTGGGAAACCCTAATTAGGGTTTGGTTGTAATAATCTTGGCCGTTAATCTTGTTTTAATCTCGGCCCTTCATTTCATTTTTGAAACTCTATATAAACTGATGCTCTCTCACTTTCATTTGTGTGGAGATAGGATATGAGATTGTTGCATTGAGACTGTTTCGAATAATAAAAGCTCTTGAGCATGATTTGCCTTGAATAACTTCTTATTATCAAATAGTAAGCGAGGTTGCATATCATCTTCCGCCATAGATTAAAGTTAAAGTTAGATTAAGTAGAATTTGTTTTGAAAGTTGGTTAATTGAATGAGAGATTGATTGTATAGATTCAATGGTGAAGTGTAGCTCATACTTTCTTTGAATGGATGATTTGCATTCGATGCGTAAAGTTAGCCTGAGCTCTTAATTGTGGACGCTTAACTTCAGCCTCATTCGAGGTTTGAAAATTATTCTCACAACCCTTGAAGATTGCACCCATTTTGCGTATGTTGTCCTGCAGGAGGCGAAACAAAGTGTGGTTTATTCCCTTCACCGAATCCTTATTGTCTCTTGAGTTCTTAGGCATAAACTAGATTCTCCTAAACCCTATCCTTTTTGCCATTTTTTTTTTTTGAGATTCATTGAAAGTCCTAATCGAGAGCCTTTAATGATAAATTCCCTAAGTCCTGAACTTGTGAAGATTTTCTTACGTAAGTCCCCTTGTTTATTACCAGCATATCACAACGGCCATTGAGCTTATCGGTGGTTGGTGGGTGTGGGAAGTCAGTGGTTTTTCAAGAGAGAATAGAGTAATGCTTTAGACATTTTAATACATGTATTCAGTGAATGTCGCGATACACCAGCGAACCTTCATTGATATCACCCGTAACTTCTATATTGCTCTTTAGAAATAAAGAAGCTAATAGGATTGCCTTTTGAGGAATGAATGCCTCCTAGCCTTGGCTCGACTTCGTGCTTGAGCGATAGCACCTAGTGGAGAGGTTTGCTTGTTTGAGTGACATTTTGTAGTGAGGTTTGCATTTGTAGTTTGGGTTTACTTATGTAGTTCAGTTTATTGCATTTTATGTCATTTTCTGGAGTTGCTGATAACAGGTCTGAATCTATAGTTTCACTCATAAATCAAAAAATACAAAAAGAGTTGTTCTGGGTATTGTCTCATTGGTTTTCTCTGTTGGAAGCGACCCTTCATGAATATTTGCAGATTTTAATATGAAGCTTATGATTTTATAAAGCAAATTCGTCATTCCTTGTAGGGCGCCCTTTCTGGAGTGCTTTGGGATCCGTACCATTAATTAATAGCCACTTTTAGCTGCCCTTTCTCATTACTAAACTAGGCGCCATCATTTTAAGGGTCTATTGCATCAGATTTGAAGTCATTTGGGTCAGTTTTGAGTGATATATGAGCATTTTAGTGAGGTTTTGTGTTGCTGGTTTAGCATTTCAAGTTGCTGGTCTGTTATATCAGTCTTGAGTAATTTGCATTTTGCTGAAGAGTTTGTGTCTGGAAGGTCATAATTAATCTTGGAATGATCATATCTATTATTGCAGCAGTGGAGAGCTTCTAATCTTGTTCATTGTAGGCATCTTTTGATATTTTGTAAGCTGAACAGTAGTACTGCCAGCATTCTCTCTTATGTTCTTTTCTTTACTGTATTTCTTATGTTCTTTTCTTTACTGTATTTCCCACTGGATAAGTGGAAGAGGCTGGCTTGCCGCCTAATTACTCTGAATTGCATTGTAACATCTTACATCTCCGCCCTATTGTAGCTCCATTCCCACTCCGGGTTTGAAAGCACATTCTGGGTGTTGAGTCTACTTTCTGCATATTAGATGTTAGGGATCCTTTGACCATATGCTCGTCGTCCTCCGGCACATTCTTGGTTAGAGTTCTTATTTCGCATTGCATTGAGATCCTTTGACCATATGCTCGTCGTCATCCGGCGCATTCTTGGTTAGAGTTGAATTCTGCATTGTTTTGGTTTTAAGCACTAACCCTAACGGGTACATGTTGTAATTGCATTCAAAAAAATC
>VDFB02090964.1:0-15074 GCA_007258455.2 Sequoia sempervirens
GAGGTATGACATTCAAATCTTGCAAGTATATGTGTATATCTATGTGGAGTTGTGTGGACTAATTAATAACTGACACAACAACAAAGATGTTGACATAGGTTAACACCTAGTATGGTGGATATAGCTTTGATAAATCTTTAGGACAATTGTAATAATTGTAACATAATATTGAATTATTTGTAATCAATGTGTATAACCTCATTTTGTTTTTTTGGCAACATATGCACTATATTTTAGTGCCCTTATCCCCTTAGACTTCTCAAGATAGAAGATATTTGAGGGATCAAAATATAAGATATCTGCAACTACGATAGTTGACATGTCATTCATAATTGTACTAATTAGTAAGTTGGATTTTGTAGAGGAGAGAGTGCCAGGGGAGGAGGCTACTTGGAAATTGCATAGGATGTGTCATTTTTCATTGAATATGTATGAAGTTACAAAATATTTGTTGCTTTGACTCCATTGCAATAGATTTATTTTATCTTCTTTCTTGCTTCTCTTGTTTGCATTTGTTTCTCATCATTAGAAGTCTCAAATTATACTATGCCATTATTTTCCGTATACCCATACTTTCTCATCTTTACTTTCACATACAATTGTATGACTATGAAGATATTATTTTGCTTATATGTTCTTGGAGATTAATACATTATGAGGTGAGGTACTCCTAAGTCCCACACAACCTCACACCTTTCGAATGACTTTTGTGTGTTGATAATCACATTTTAAAATGAATTAACATTAACTTTGATTTTCTATCCAACAATCATATTAAGTTTAATTTCATCTAAATTGTTCTATCATATTTATACATTATTTACAAATTTAATTATTAACTAAAATAAATATTTTTTCTATAAGTACAAAATAATATTAAATTAATTTTAAATAATTAATTAAAAAAGTATTTAAGTAATTTTTTATTTATTATGGTTTCTATAATTATAAAATAAATTCTAAATTATTATATAATATTGGGTAGAATGTAAAATATGTGTATTATTGATTAATAATGTAAATATAATTATATAATAATTCTCGAAATGTGGATGCGGGCAATGGCGTGGGCAAGGGAAATTTTGTGGAGATTATGCATGAAGAATAAGTATAAGCTAAAGTGTGTTTTTTTATTTTGATAATCAACATGTCCAGGTATTCGAATGCAAAATTTTTGAGACAATTTTTTGGTCAGGCTTAAACAATGCAGAATACAATTTTGAATGCAAGTTGTTAGCTATTTTTTTGGTCAGGCTTCGTTATGGAAAAATTCAAATTAAAAGTGATATAGCTAGATTAGTCTACGATGTAGTGTATTTTTTGAATTATGGACATATATTGACAAGTTAGATGAACTCAGCGGAGGCTGGCTTGTCAATTCTTTGTAACTTTTGAACTATAGCAGGAGGTTTGAATAGGTTTGTAAAATTTGTTATATATAAATTAATATAATATGAGTGGCTTGCCACTTTTGTTTTAAAAGTATAATAATTCATTAAATATATATTTAAAATTATTAAACATATAATATTATAAAATTTAAAAGTTAATCTTGGATATGTAAAAAGATGAAAAATCAAATTAAATCATTATCTTAATACAATAAAACACTTGTAATAAAACAAGATTGCTTATGACAAAACCAATACATGTACTAGTAAAAAGGTTCATTTAATGGACAATGAATGAATGAGATTTTAATGTCAAAAAACTAGCAGTCTTGCTGATCTTTTCTTCCTCAAATAACTCGTGTAAATTGTTAGCCTTTAAGTTGCTCTCATACTGAGTGCAGATGTCCCCATAAGCAGTGCATTCCATGATAAAGTGTCATTCAGTCTCCACCACCCTTTCGTTATAAGCAAATGTAAATTTCAACTCAAATCGTCTTCCACACCTTCCATCCCAAATTTAGTTATGGCAGCCCTTGACCATGCCAGGGAAAGGGTTTCAAATAAAAACTATTAACACACAAAAATGGTGTTTAATGTTGTAAAATCTCCAATTTTCCTTTACATATTCTTAATCCTCCTCCTTGTATACGCCTGGTACGGAATGATATATAAAATTTGTTTTTGGCCGCCTTTGACACTCAGACCCGGGAAATCCTCCTCGTAGTCCGCGAGTTAATGAGAAGTTTGGGATGATAGTTTGGGATGATAATTGATAATGCCACACTATCTTCTAACCACGGATTCTCATGTAAATGGGCACAAAAAATGAGCGCAATTAATAACGCAAATGAGGCAACATCAGGTTGTGTAACAGAAAAAAACATATAATAATTTTATTTTTGTACTCACTACCTAGAAACTTCACTACATTTTCCTTCAAATGATGATATACTGACAGCAATGACGGCGACAGTCGGCAGTTTGAATGGGGTTTGTAAGAGTTGTTTATCTTCTTGATCAAGAAGAAGATACCTGTGTTAATGAGATCACTAAATCTTTGGACATCATTCAAATTCAAGTCAAGAAAGCATGACACCTAACCTATTTTTAGAGAAAATGAACGCATGACCAGAAAGAATGAATACTCTGATGGATGAGACTCCGTGCAATGCAGGCTCACAATCTAGACACTCTGTGTGATGCTGCAATTATGGAAGAAAAAGCACCTGGCGTTTCCTACAATAAACACCACAAGGGATGGGAAGCCTATATAAGGTGAGTACAGCACATTTTTAATGTCTTTCCTATAATTTAATTTCTCTCTTGGATTTTTTCCCACTCAAGGAGCCGCCTCGACAGCTCATAGAAAAGCAATTGACTATATTCAACACTCTGAACATGACAAATGCAACTTATGGGAGGATGAGTATAAAGCAAAATTTCGATTGATGGTATGCATTTTTTAATCAATCAGTTCAGTTGATGCCCTCATTTTTGTAGGTTTATAGTTTGTTTTTTTCTTTTTTTCTTTTGCACAGTCAAGGGCGGTCAGATTTGAATTGAAGTATCATCCCAAATCTCTCATCAACTAGGTGATTATAAGGAAGAGGAATTCCCAGGTCTAACTTGGGTAAGTGGAAACAACTTTTTCTTAAACACCTTTAACTGTTACAGATTTAGATGCATATACATATCATAAATAGATAAACAAAGAACTAATAACACAAAATTTTACGTGGGGAAAACCTTTTCTGGAGAAAAACCCCACACTTCAAAACACATGCCAATTATATTATTCAGCAACAATTAAACAACTACAATATAATTGGAAAGCTATGCTCTTGTAGGAGTCACACTTCTCAATTCTGGAATAACTCCAACAGCATCATACTACTTTAAAACAAAAATATACAACTCCAAAATACAAGTGCTCAATATATAAGAGCTTACAATGCATAAATTAGACATTTCTAAAACAACTGCCATAGGCTAATATTGGAAAGCGCCAAAACATTGCAGACACATAAGGTAAGTGTCCAATTGTCACCACATGCCACACTGCAAAATCTCCACTTGCCAAAATAACTGCACCTTGAAAACTCAAATTCCATGTAAACTCAACACGGAAATAGAAAAAAAATTTATGCACAACTCCACTTATAAAAAAAAACTTTCCAACTTGACTCCTTATCTAAATAGAAAGTTGTAACTCACAAAACAAAGTGAGAAAATTAGTAATATTTAATATTATGGAAAAATAATTTTTTTTATGGAAAATATCAAAAGTTGAGACATATGTAAAGGAAGCTTAGGGTACGGTCCCATGGAGGGCTTCTGCATTCAATGGGTGTTGCTTTCAATTTTAGGAATATTTTAAAGCTAATTGGTCCATAAAATGGGTTTGCAATTCGACTTAAAGTTTGAGCTCCAAAATTTTAAAATATAATTGAAGTATTTTTGATAAAAATAAAAATAAATATAAATTCTCTTATTTTTTGGTTTTGCAGGAATTAAAAATTTTAAGTGATAGACAAGCAGTAGAAAAAAATCGTAAAAAATTCCTAAGTTGTAGGGGCAATTTCTAGCCCCACCTCAATTTCACCCCTAAAATTTGCAGTCCTAAAAGGTAGGGGCTGCTATTTTTAAGGAAAAGATTTCAATTAATCCTGTAGCATAATTTTTTTTCTTCATGGGACCGCTTGATCCATGAAAATAGAAGCCCAAGCCCCCCTGGGACCATTCAATTAGAGATTTTGGAACATTATACATGTCAGATGTTTGTTTAGTTTCCTGGTATAATTGTATTATTGTTTATTATGTCATTATTGTGCTTAAGTTCTTTGTTTTAAGGCATTGCCACGGGTTTTAAAAAAATAAAAGAACTATTATTTTGAAAGAAAAAATTGCTATGGTTGATTTTGTATTTCTCATTGATTTTTTTTGATAAATTTTACAGTTTTATTTATTATTGGTTCCTCTTCTCTTTAATCACATCTCATATGTAATTTGAAAAATATACATAATTAAATAAAAAATACTCTAAATCAATCTCACATATATCTTATATAAAGACTTTTATTCTATATCAAAATTCAAATATGATGAACTTTTGGATATCTTATTTGTGGGACAACCAAAATCAATCCCATTCTTAATAAAAATCAATCTCACATACATCTTATATAAGAACCTTTATTCTATACCAAAATTCAAACCTAATGAACTTTTTGATATGTAGGTCTTATTTATGAGACAATCAAAATTAATCTCATTCTTAAAAAAAATCAATCTCACATGTGTCATATATAAGAGTCTTTATTCTCTACCAAAAATTAATCTCATTCTTAAAAAAAATCAATCTCACATGTGTCATATATAAGAGTCTTTATTCTCTACCAAAATTTAAACCTGATAAACTTTTTGATATGCACGATTTATTTGTGGAGCAATCAAAATTAATCCCATTCTTAATAAACATAAATCTCATATATATCTTTATATAAAGACTTCTATATCTGATGAACTTTTTGATATACACGTCTTATTGGTTGGACAATCAAAATCAATCTCATTCTTAATAAAAAATCAATCTCACATATATCTTATAATAATCTTTATTCTATACCAAAATTTAAATCTAATGAACTTTTTGATATGCATGTCTTATTTATGGATCAATCAAAATCAAATTTCATTCATATAATTCAAAAAAAGTCCTCTTTTACCACCAAAGGACAGATCGGTTTGTGACATATATATCTACTATTTTTTCTTTATTAGAGGGCACAAAATAATGCGTCTCAATTTTTGGGGTAAATATTTTTGTTTCCGGTAGAAACATGTATTTCTGAATATTAAAATAATTTTGAAGGATTTCTGAATTTTTTAAGAAATGTGAAAGTTTTTTAATATATTTATAATTAAAATTTAAAAAAATTCATCAAATATATTAATATAACAATAATAAAATACAATTAATCAATTATCTTCATGCATATCAAAGTTTTTCAAAAAACTTGGAAGGTTTAATCAATTATATTGAACTATATAGTCAAAAAGACAAAAAAGTATTGGTAAAAAGGATAACAATTATAAGGTAGAATAGATTGTTGTATATTTATATTAGGTAATTTTGATGTGGTTGAGCCCACACCTGTAGCAGAGAGTGGCTTGGGCAATGGGTTTGCCCCCATCGTCTCAAAATCTCACTCCTGGGTTTAAGAGGTGGACTCTTGTGGCGGGATCTCACCCACAGGGGACTAGTCTCACCCTAGGTACCCAAGATAATGAAGCAGGGCAAAAACAAAATGATTTGGTTGATAAAAATATGGTTTTAAGAAATTGTGGAAAATTTTAAAGTTATATTATGAAAGTCAAAGACTATATGAATTTTTAATAAATGACAATTTTACATTTGTTTTGTGGAAATTAGAGTCAAAATTTATTAGACACCAAAAATTGATCAATTGGTCTAAGAAATTTGAATTATCAAAATAATTAGACATCATTTACCAATCATATGACTAAATAACAAGAGATTACATATGCCTCACAACCACAAATGATTTTGATTTTAATTCATTACTATATTTTAAGTTAATTTGAAAGGTTGAATTAGTTGACATCAAATTACTAGAATTAAATAAGCATATGCATTTATTAGCTTGAGTTGGAAGGCTTCATGTATATTGTACTATGATTTATAAGAAAAGATGATTCACAACCACTATTAAAGTGAAATTGAATGAATAAATCTTGTACTATGTATATTTATTATTTTTATTTTTTTTAAATGTATAGAGGTCTTTCATACTCATATACAATTGTAAAATGCTTATTGAAATTAATTCATAAATTATTATTATTGTTCATATTATATTATTTAAATTATTATTAATGTATCTTATATATAATATAATATAATTTTAAAATATTATTTTATATAAAATTAATATTTTTACCATTTATATATAATATTACTATTTTTATATATTTTAATTTAAGTATATCATAATAATGTTATTATTTATACTATAATATTATATTATGTGGGTGGTTGGGCGGGCGCCCCTCCACATTGGCGGAGGGATTTTGAAGGGGTATGACTTAGTCAATATATGGCTTTTCAAATGTTTTGGATGCTGCCAATTTGAGTGGAAGGAAAGGTATTGACAAGTGGAGATAGTCTCGTCGTATTCCATATGTGGTGAGTACATGCACAATTGTTAGCTGGCGTGTGATTATCATATCATTTCAAGGAATGCTCTGTGTTAAAGGCTGAAGGAGAAGGTTGGTTTTCATGCAAGGACAAATTGTCTTACATCGATATAATTTCTCACGCGTGTGATGTGTGCTTGACATTGTTGTCGTGGGTATTATTAATGGAAGTTGGTGTTGGTGGCTTGTTTGTGTGCGGAGTGCAGTGTTTATGTGGAGTCTTTGGTGGTGGTGTTTTGGCTGACGGTGTTTGGCTTTTGGTGGCTTCAAAAATGGCAAAGCCGAGCTAATCTAAGTTCATAATCTCTATGTCTGTGGAGGGTCTGGAGTCATTTGGTGCAGACACACCCATTTCTCTATTGGCGATGGAGAGACAAGTCGCCTTCAAAGAAATTACCGACCAATGACTTAAGCACATTCTACTCGATAGTGATCCTTTGGTTTTGGTAGCTGTAAAAATGGTTTTAGGGAAAGGCCATTTGGAGAGGAAGGAGTATGCACAGGATAATGCCTATATATCCTTGCGCTTCCTGGTTGCGTTGTTGGATGTTGAGGTGTCTAAGGTGGAGGCCAAGGAAATGCTCGTGTGTCTATTTCGTGAGGATCTGTTGGGTGGTCTAGAGGAGACCCTAAAGGTGGCATTTGTTGGCAAAGGGATTCCAAGGCCGTCGGATTTGGAGCTGCTCTGGAAAATAGACAAGGCAGTGAGAGTCTTCCCCTTCCTTCTAGATTTGAAATGGTCCGAGCTTATGCGACACCAGATGATTTCAACTATGGCAGTGGAATTCTTGAAAAGGAAGCTAGGGCTGGTGGTGGAGGATGGTTTGGACTGGGTGGTCGATTTTGACACCTTTGCTAAATTAAGTGGGTTTCTCTGAGGTTCGACCTCTTTTTGTTTGTTAATTTTGTCAGAATTGGTTGTTAGTTTAGTTTTTGGGCTCTCTAGTTTTGGCAAGGTTGAAGCCAATTTTGGATGAATTTTGTGAATATCTTAGGTATTAAAATCTTACTGGTTTTTCTTGGCTCTGGTTCGGTGAAGGTTTCCTGCTTAGCAGTGTACTGTATGGCTCTTTTTAATATTAATAAAATATCAAGCTCTTACGTATCAAAAAAAATAAAATTATATTATATTATAATAGTGTACTAATATTGATAATAGTGTACTGATACTAATAATATAATATAATTGAATTTATAAGGATATTATAATAATATTATTAATTATATTAATATGTATATGTATAATTTATTTATTATTAACTTACAATTATTAATTATAAATATATTTAATATGTATTATTAACATTATTTTATAATTTAATTATTATAAATTATATTAATAATTAAGTCAACTTAATTTATAATTATAATTCTAAGTTATATATTATCCTTCTTTATATAAGATAATTATAACTAAGTTAAATATTTTCTATATAGTATAATATAAATTTAAATATATATAATCTAATTAATTTAATTATAATCTTAATATATTTAATTTAACTTAATATATAGTATAATATAAATTATATTATATTTAGTATACTATAATGATTAATATAACTAAACTTAATATGACAGTATTTATTTTCTCATTAACATTTATTTCTATGTATGCATTATTTATATTGAGATCATAGTGGTGTCCCTCTAGTTCAATTCCAAAAAACATGAGATAGACCTAGTTCAATCTAGAAGAGCTCGACCTTGATTGTGTATATCAAAAAATTCATAGATGCCAATGACATTTATCTAGACAAAAACCTACTACTTAAAAAATTTAACAAATATATTTATAGCATCTTAAATAATATATTCATCACTTAAATTCAATCTAAATACCTTATTTTATTTATTTTATGGCAAGAATAACAATACAACAATTCCACCATCATACCATGCCACTATTGACAATTTGATTATAACCTAATATTTAATTAATTTATAATTTATTATAATATTGAATTAAATTTGAATAATAATAATATTTTTTAATTAATAACTTATAAAGGCTGTCAAGAGGATATGTTGGCTATCAAGAGTGGTGGTTCCTGGATTATAGGGAAATCCTCCCTGGCCCTTAAGAAATGGACTTTGTATCTGGACCTTTTTGACTCCATCTTTGAGAATGTTCTTGTATGGGCTAGACTCCCAGGTCTTCCTTTGGAATACTAGAACAAGGATGTCTTCAATGGAATTGTTGATTCTTTTGGAGAGCTTTTGTCTATAGATCCCATGACAATGGCCAGAAAAAGACTTGTGTTTGCCAGAATTTGTGTGGGAGTATCCCATAATGCTGATCTTCTTGCCTCTATTGAAATCTAGTCAAAGCTGGGGATCTGGATGCAAACTATTGAGTTTGAGTCGATTCCTTTTGCTTGCTTCAAATGCAAAAAAATTGGCTATTGGGCTAAGAAATTCCCTCTTAATGCCAACAAGGAGAAAGAGAAATCTATACCCATTTCGAAGCCTATCTAGAAAGAAGCTTGAAGTGGAGGGTAAAGTGAATAAAGAGAACTCCCATTCTAGCATGTCTGGGGGTTTGAAGCATGATGATCCGGTGAATGTCCCAGAACCTAACGAAGTGGTGGGTCTCAAAGAAGATCTAGTTGTCTAGGAGCCGCAGTGAAATGAGCATGAGAATATATCTGGAATAAATGAGGATGGAGAGCATGTTCTGGGTGGAACTGGATATGGTTCGTTATATCTAGACTCCTCTAGCATCCCTGTTTTGAAGCTAGAAATTAAGGAGTCTAGGGGGCCAGGCTTGGGTGATATCCCTATTCAGGGTTTAATGCTGGATTTTGGTCTTCCTCCTCCTCCTTTTACTTTTGGAGGAGAGCTCCCCTCTAGTCTGGACTCTTTTCTAAATTTTGGAAATGCCATCTCCCCGAATTTTGTTAAGGATACCTTTGAGGACTTGAGTATGACTCAAGAGCTCTCAAGTGAAAATTCATCCTAGTGCAATAATGGATTAATGGATACCCTCCCCTTGGATCAACAGAGGATGTTTGAAAAGATATAGGACTCAATTAGAGAGGTGGAAAGCCAGGAAGAAATAGATAGAGATGAATCCAACTCTTTATCCAAGAAGAAAAAGAAGAAAAACAAATAGAATACTCCAAGTGGAGTGTCCTCCAGAACTAGAGCTAAGGCAGATTGTGGAGCTACTAAGAGCAACCAAGGAAGAATATCAAAAAAAGTGGTTGAGGGAGCATGGTAGCTTTCAAGATATTGCGGTGGTGTTTAGAAGACCATCTCAGAGATTCTCCAATCCCCTGGTAAGATATGAAGATCATCTCTTGGAATATAAGGGGACTAAATAACTCCCATAAGTAGGACATGTTGCACAATTTTTTCAGGCACCACAAACCAAACATATTACTTGTTCAAGAATCCAAAATGCCCAAGGAGAAAGTGGAAAATATTGAAAGATGTTTCAATTTTGTGGTGTCCATGGAAATAGTTCAGCTGGTGCCTCTGGAGGTATTGTAACATTTTGGAACCAAAATCTCATTAAAGGAGAACCCTTACTGGAAAGCTCTAATCATTTTTCCACAAGATTTACCCATATAAGAGACAATTTTTACTAGATTTAGTCTAACATCTATACCCCTAATGGGATAGGTGCTAGAAGGTTGTTTTGGAAGGAGCTTGCTTCCTTTCGCAAATTTTTTAACAATGATTCTTGGGTGGTTATGGGAGACTGTAATACCCCTCTTCAGGATGATGAGAATTTTGAAGGTTCTCAGGCTAATTGGAAAAGTAGAATGGATCTTTTGGATTTCATTAACAACCAGACACTAATTGATTTGGATCTGCAGGGAGCTTCCTTTACTTGGTCGAATCGAAGAACTAGTATGGACTTGATCCAAGTTAGGTTAGATAGAACACTAGTTTCTGATCAGTGGTGTTTAAATTATTTTTTTCCCTAAAAGATCTATCTAGGGTGGGTTCTGATCACTTTCTTATAAGTTTTGTGGTGGATCCGGTTAAGGGGAAGAAGAACTTTCCCTTTAGATTTGAAAGAATGTGGCTCTCCCATCCTCATATTTTTGAGGAAATAAGGAACTGGTGGAATATTGATGTTTCAGGGCCCTCCATTTTTAGAGTGGCTAAGAAATCAAGGGAAGTTAAATCTAAAATAAGAAAATGGAAAAAAGAAACCTTTGGCAACATCTTTGGAATCAAATCCAAGCTTCAATTGGACCCGGTGGAGATTTAGGATAAAATCCAGAGGGAAGGGTATATTGATGATTACAAGGAAAAAGAAAATGAGGTGCTTTTCAAAATTCATGAAGTCAACTAGAGAGGAGGAATTTTGGAGACAAAGATCTAGAGCTCTATGGCTATCAGCTGGGGATAAAAACATTAGATATTTTCATTTGTTTGCATCAAAACACAAGGTTTCCAATAAAATCTCTTGCATTGAAAGTAATGGAATTCAGTTCGAGGAGGAGGATGATATTAGAAGACAAGTTGTCCTTTTCTTTAGTAACCTCCTCTCAACTAATGAAGGAATTAACATTGAAGAGAAAGATTACCTCTTAGAGGCCATCCCTAATTTAATCAAGGAGGAAGACAATACCATGCTAGTTGCTATTCCTTCAAGGGAAGAAATTAGAAAAGCTATTTTTTCCTTTGAGGGGAACAAGGCCCCTGGCCCCGATGGTTTTCCCATGTTCTTCTTTCAATGGTTTTGGGATATTGTTGAAGAGGAGGTTGTAAATGAAATCAAAGAGTTCTTTGGATCAAGAAGTCTCCTAAAGGAACTAAATGCTACTTTCTTGGTCCTAATCCCCAAGAAACCTGGAGTGGAAAAATTTGAATGCTTTAGGCCCATTAGCCTCTGTAATTATTTCTATAAAATCATCTCTAAGGTTCTGACATCGAGAATTCTCTTAATCCTTCCCTCACTGATCTCTCCCCAACAAAATGGTTTTGTTCCTAGCCGGCAGATCCTCGACTCTATTGTTACTATCCATGAGAATATCCACTCCCTTGTGGAATCCAAAAATGAAGGTTTTCTTTTAAAGCTAGATATTGTGAAAGCCTATGACCATGTGGAATGGAAATTCCTACTTAAGATCATGAGAAATTTTGGATTCAGCATCAGAGTTCTTCAGATGGTTGAGCAACTTGTTTCTATTGTGTCCATCTTTGTTATGGTGAATGGATCCCCCTCCCATTTTTTCCTGAATTCGAGAGGTTTAAGACAGGGAGATCCTATCTCCCCTATTCTACTCACTATTATGGTTGAATCTCTAGGGCGTAATTTGAAAAGATTGATTGACAAGGGTTCTTTGGTGTGAATAAGGCCCTCTTCTAGTAATCTGATTTTCTCTCATCAACAATTTGTTGATGATACTATGTTGATGGGGAGGTCCATGATGAATGAAGCTAAGAATTTGAAATGAATTTTGGATGAGTATGAGAGAGATTTTGGTCAGTCAGTTAATAGATTGAAAATTTATCTTTTCTTTTTCAATACTCCCGATCACAGAAAGGTCAAGATAGCAAGAATTATGGATTGTAGAGTGGAATCCTTACCTTCCATTTATCTTGGTCTGCCTTTAGGTCTTAAACCTCCTAAGTCCTTTTAATGTTTGTTGGTGGATAGGTTCAACAAAAAGCTTGTTGGATGGAAAGGGGCCCTTCTTAGTAAAGCAGGAAAAATCTAGCTTCTTAAAGCCTCTCTTTAGAATCTTCTGATTTATGCCCTAAGTCTTTTCAAAATTCCCACTAAATATGTTGATGCTATTGAAAAAATCAAAAAATAATTTCTTTGGTCAGGGGTTGAAGAAAGAAAGAGAATGCATCTTATTGGATGGGATCTGGTTTGTAGGCTGAAGAAGATGGGTGGAATGGTTCTAAGAAAGATTAGAATGTTGAATAAAACACTTCTTGTGAACCAAATATGGAGATCCTTCTCGTCTAATGGGGAATGGAAAGACATTTTAAAAAGTAAATCTATGGCTAATTGTGGATCTCTTAAGGCTCTTCTGGACTCTCCATCTCTGCCCTATGGATCAACATGCTGGAATGATATGATTATTGGGAGAAAGATTATGGATTTAGGTGTTGGATGGAATATAAGAAATGGAAATCAAGCCAAGTTCTGGGAGGATAGATGGCTGCTAAGGGATCCCCTTATTAATAATGAGAGGTTTAATAAGTGGGATGATATCTGCAAAAGGAATTTTAGAACTCAAGTTAAGGACTATTGGCGGGATGGGAGTTGGGTGGACTTACTCCAGCTTAGCCTAGAGCTTGCTCTGATCCACTCATCTCTATTGGCTATTAGGATGGGTTCAAATCAACAGGATGACATCTTAGTCTGGATAGATAACCCTTCAGGAAATTTCTCTATTTCTTCGATTGTTTCTCTTCTATCTTTTTCTTAATCCCCTGTTCCCTTTTGGGCCAAAGCATGGATTAAAAATTTGACTCCTAAAGTCAATATATTCTTCTGGATCCTTCTTCAAAACAAAGTACTCACAGTTGATAATCTTTGTAAGCGAGGATTCCAGATACCTAATAGATGTTATCTATATAAGAATGAGGCGGAGTCTACAAATCACTTGTTTCTCCACTGTCCATTTACTGCCGCCATATGGAGTAAGTTTATGACTCTTTGGAATATATCATGGGTGTTTCCTTATACTATTGAAGATTTCTTCTGTCAATGGAAAGTTCCCTCTTTGAATCCTTCTATTCAAAGATTATGGGCTTTCACTTTCCCCTATATAGCATGGGGTGTGTGTAAAGAATGAAATAATAGACTCTTTAGAGACAAGGAAATGTTAGAGAACAATGTATTTGAAAAAACCTTCAGGTTAATTGTTGAAAATTATAATATCATTCCTCAACAAGAGAATAAAAAAGAGGTAGTAGTTTGCACTCCATATGATTTAAAGATAGCCAAGGAGTGGAAGATTAAAAATGATGTGTCCAGGGCTTCTAAACCTTAAAAAAAAGACCGGACAGGGGTGTGCTAGAGTTTTCCTCCCTATGGATGGTCTAAAGCTAATTTTGATGGTGCGACTAAGGGAAACCCAGGGTTGGCTAGAAGTCGAGGTGTGATTAGGGATTCTAATGGTAATTTTTTAGTGGTAGTGGTTATTCCCATTGGATCTCAAACTAATCATGTGGATGAAGCTATTGGAGCCTTTCATGTGATTAACTTGGTTGTTAGTAGGAATATTAAATATTTATGGCTCGAAGGAGACTCTAAAAATATTATTGATTGCCTCCTAGGGAAGTGCCCTCCATCATGGTCTATCAAGATTTGGATAGAAGAGGCTAAGTCCCTCTTAGCTAATTTTGAAAAAGTTAAAATAACTCGTGTTTAGGGAAGCCAACAGTGTGGCTGATTTATTTGCTAAGGGGTTAAATAATTAGAGCTGGTCATGTGGCAGAACCTCAATGATCTTGGGGCTGACATCAAGGCTTTAATTAATTATGATACCACACATGGGAAAGTAGCAAGTTATTTTGATGATGATAGTAAGTAGGGCCAAGTACTTCAA
This sequence comes from Sequoia sempervirens, assembly GCA_007258455.2. NCBI lineage: Eukaryota > Viridiplantae > Streptophyta > Pinopsida > Cupressales > Cupressaceae > Sequoia > Sequoia sempervirens. The sequence continues at coordinate 14,138 of VDFB02090964.1, forward strand.
CATCATTAGATTTGATGGGGACGCTTTTAATTTCTTAATTGGTAGTAAGAGGCAACACATTTTGTGGGTTCTCTAGTTTGGCTGCAGCATTTCATTTCAGACTTTTTTCTTTGGTAGTGAGGTGCTTGTGACAATGGGAGGAGACAAAAAAAGGGTGGAGCCGAAAAACCTATGAAATGCATAAGAGGAATCCAAAGGTCTAGGAAAAAATTGAACATGGTGGGCTACTCTCGTTCATTGAGAAGCTTCATCGGCCTGATTTGAAGGCTACCAAGTACTTCGAGAAAAAAATGGAAGAATGGGGAAATAAATCTGTATGGTAGGTAGGTCAAGGTGGACGAGAATCTCATTGGCGAGGTGACTGGCATGTCTATTGAGGGAATGTAATTCTTTCATGACAGAAGGTTCTTTGATGAAGCGGTTATTAGATTCCCTAGGAAAGAAAAAGAAAAGACCAAGCTGATAAAAGTCTTCAATAGCTACTTTGAAGTGGATACGATTAAATCGCTATGGAGGAAGGTGCTCAGAATCATCATGGAATACAATACTTTGGACAATAGATTCTCCATGGTTTATGGCTACCACTTCGCCTTGCTCAACCATTTACATCATAAGGTAAGGGTTTCTTTACCTTATTATTTGTATTGTTCCATGAACAATAGCCTGGAGGATCATAAGAAGGATCCTAAGAAGTACCTTATTCTGCATACTAGCCTTATTAGGCTTATTTATGAACACTTTAAAAATATGCCAACCTTATCCAACCCTATCGTAGCTTCACCCTTAGATGATGAGGATACTGAGTATAGTGTTTCAGAGGATGGTAAGGAGCTTGACCTTGTTTGGAATGTTGAAAGTCCCTTGACCCAAAATTATGGTAAGAAAACCTAGTGGGGTAATCCCCTGCCCAAGAATCCTAGTGTTGTCAAAAACCCCA
>VDFB02090965.1:0-12007 GCA_007258455.2 Sequoia sempervirens
TCACACAATTCCATCATAGAGAATATATATGTATCAATCAATAGGGTTTCATCAACTAAGACTTCACCAAAGCTCAAACATATTCATTCAAAGTAAGAAATAACCTAAGTTCATTCAAGAAAGCTCAACATGCATATAAATCATATTTTCTCAAACACTTGCATATATAAACAAATACGATTTCAACGTAAAGGAATAGAGTAGTAAAATAAATATGCCTAGTATTATCATTCCAAAAGTATATGATACTTCCCAAGCTCAATTCCCACATTCATGCTTGTTGCTCCTACTAATCTCAGCCTATCTCCAATTCTAGCCTCTCACAAACTCTCAACAAAATCATTTGGAAAAGTATGCCTCAATCATCATAGGTTGAAACCTCCATTGGAGCAAAGTCGGTATGACATCTATCATGTCTGGCTGACTAGCAGCTTTGATACATTCTGTTATTGAACAGATCGTTGTGACCTTGCAGAAGTCTTGTCGAATGCTTATTCTTTGGAGCCTTCACTGTGACATAGTGTATTCACTATGACCTCTTATCGCGTGGAGTTCTTTGGCCGACAAGCCATTCAATCATAAATCGGGGAGACTCATGATGACTACGGGCTTCGGGATAACCTATGTTGGTTTGGTGAGAAGTCTTAGCGAACAGTGAAGGTCACGCCAACGGGGACACATCCAAACATTCATCGGAGTAACTCAAGCAATCGGGGAAAGGTCTTGGTGAGTGTTAAGTCTTGCTGACTGGTTGATGTTCGGTGTAACACAAAGGATCTCGGGGAGATCTCTTAGCAGTTGATGGATGTCTTGCCAATAGTCAATGGCTATCGGGGTAACCTGAATGATCTCAGGAAGAAGTCCTAGCAAAGAATGTAAGTCTCGCCGATGATAAGGGATCTTTGATATAACTCTTGGCAACGGATGAACACTTTGAGGTAAGTCTTGGAGTTTGGTATGTTCTCTCGGTGAAAGATGTAAGTCTTGCCGACTATTCTTTGGAGCTCGATATGACTTGTGACTTCGGTATAACGCTGAAGGTGACTTCGCTACCAATCTGGCGGCGTTAGATACAGCTGCTTGGGAGTGTTGGCGTAGCTGCAGCGACCGGAACATGTTAGGTAATGTGATATCTGCATGACCTTATCGATATGAAGGTTATGTAGACATCGGCGAACACTGGCCGGTGTCTCGCAGAGATGCCACCTACGATGCGAATACGTTGATCGATTGATGCGTCCTATGTGGAGTCGTGGACCAATAGGGCCAGTCTGAGCAGTTGGAAGATTGTTTGTTCGCGATGGTTCCTATGAGGGAAGTTTGACAAGCAGTCGACATGGATATAATCGGTGATTGCAGATGGTGATCGATTGGTTGGTTTGAAGGTTGATTCGATAGATTGTTGTATGATCAGTAGATGTATTCTAATCTGTAAAGGTTGTAACTTGAAAGTTTTTGTTCAAAGATTGTTCATGGTGAATGCTGTTGTAAACAAACATCAGAAAGATAAGTCTGAAACTTGTATGTAATCTTTATTACTGTAATACAAAGTGACTTCTCTTGGTGTGGTGGGTTTTTCTCCCGAAAGGGTTTTCCCACGTATATCTGGTGTTCCTGTGTGTTTTTCAAATACTTTGTTTCTATTATTTACTTCATAGTGCATCTTAGTTGAACTGTAATTGAAAAATTAAAAGTATATCTACATTCTTCTCTGAGGTATTGACGTTAGGAGAATTGTTTTCGCATCTGATTTTCCTTACATGTTTACCTCCTCAACTGGGTACAAGTCAAAGGTGATACTGGTAAGACCCCTTTTGAGCTATGGACTGGTCATAAGCCTACTGTTAGATATTTCAAAATCTTTGGGAGTAAATGCTATATCAAAAGAGATGATGAGATAGGAAATTTTGATGCTAGGAGTGATGAAGGAATCTTTCTTAGTTCTTCTACTAAGAGCAAGGTCTACCAGTGCTACAATAAGAGATTGAGGAAAGTAGTTGAAATTAAAAATGTCAAGGTTGATGAAGACATAACTAGACCATCCAGAACCTATGGATATGATTCAGATGATCAGAATAACAATTAAATTATAGGAAAGAAAGTTCAAACTCAAAATCAAGTCCAAATCATTCTGATGAATCAAAAAAATCAAGAGGAAGGAACTAGTGAAAGTGCAGAAGAGAGATCACAAGAGCCAGAAGTTTAAGAACATCCTAAGACTCCAAGGTATGTAAGACAAAATCATTCAGAAGATGAGGTTATAGGTGATAAGAACAAAGGTGTTCAAACTAGGAGGAAGATTGCAGAAGAATACTATTTGATTTCAAAGACTGAGCCTAATAATGTGAATGAAGCATGCAAGATGAACATTGGGTAGAAACAATGAAAGAAGAGCTACTAACAAAATTGAGAAGAATAATACATGGATTCTTGTTCCTAGAACTAAGGACAAAAATGTAATTGGAACTAAATAGGTCTTCAGAAACAAGTTGAATGAGCAAGGTGAAGTGGTTAGAAACAAAGCAAGATTGGTGTGTAAAGGATATTCCCAGATGGAAGGAATTGACTTTGAAGAAACTTTTTTCCTTGTTGCTAGGATTGAAGCTATGAAAATATTTCTTACTTATGTTGCTTACAAAAACTACAAGGTTTATCAGATGGATGTGAAGTCAACATTTCTAAATAGCAAACTAGAAGAAAGAAGAGGTGTATGTAGAAACGCTTGATGGATTTCCAATTAGTACGTCAAAGGAGGAATATGGTTTGTCATTGAAGAAATCATTGTATGGACTTAAGCAAGCCCAAGAGCATGGTATGATAGATTGGACAAGAGTATTTGTTGGAAGCATGAATTCCAACCAAAAGGTACTAATGACCAGTATTTGTATTTCAAGATTGATGATAATAAAGATGATTGTTGACCTCAGCCCGTGTTAAGATGGGTGCAGACAATAATGCAATTAGATGCTTGGTGGAAGATTTAAAATTGCGGTTGTTTTTTGCCCTTGCTTGGTGATTTGGATGCAGAAGTACTTCACAAGATGATTATTCTCCAAAAGCAAATCAGACTAGATACAAATTGATGATTGGTGGATTACTTTACTTGACTCAAACTAGACCGGATATCATGTATGATGTATGCATTGTTGCAAGATTTCAAGCTGATCCTAAGGAATTTCATGTAACTAATGTGAAGAAAAAATTTAGATACTTGAAGGGGACACTTGATTTTGGGCTATGGTATCCTAAAGATGATGATCTTACTTTGAGTGTTTTTATTGATGTTGATTGGGCAGGTGATGTGGATGACAGAAAGAGTTCTAGTGGTGGTGCATTTTTCTTGGGTAAGAAGTTGATTTCATGGTTAAGTAAGAAGCAGAATGCCATTTCTTTATCTGCTACAGAGGAAGAATACATTGTTACTATTAACAATTTTACTCAACTATTGTGGATGAAGTAGATGTTGAAAGATATCAGAGTTGTGTATGATGAGCCCATTGCTATGTTATGTGATAACTCAAGTGCAATTAACATTTCTAAGAATACGGTGGTGCATTCAAAAACCAAGCATATGTCTATCAAGTTTCACTTTTTGAGAGATAAGGTGAGTGAAAAGGAAGTCAGACTAGAGTATGTGCCTACTAAGGAACATATTGCAGATATCTTTACAAATCTGTTGCCTAAGGATAATTTTGAGTATCTCATAGGGAAGCTAGGGGTGATTACCCCTCCTAATAAGAACTAATATGCATTAACTTGCATCAATCCATGAATTTCGTGGTCATATTTTGATCTCGATTGATGTTGTGGTGGCTGCTACTCAGGGGGAGTAGTCATATGTTCAGATATGTGGTTTAGAGCTTGTGTGGAGAAAATAGATCTTTTTCATTGATGTCAAAGGGGGAGAAGAGTCGTGTGAAAAACTATGAATTATCCAAGAAGAGTTGTTGAGGAGAAAAAGAGTCAGAACCTAAGGGGGAGTAAGTGTTGAAGATAGTTGTGTTGATGGTGTTTTTCACATCATGTGTTGCCATCAATTCAGAAGGGGGAGATTGTTGGATGTTGTGGTTGTGTTGTTGATATGTGGTTGTCATTGATTTCAACACTATTAGCATTAATGCTTTAGAAGTTGTATATGTCGAGGATGTTGATAAAATTGTAATGAAATAAGTTGCAGGTTGCCAATGGTGAAGTGAAGTTCAGTCGATTGGTTAGTCCAATACATTGATGATCAGAGGTTGTGGATTAAAGGGTTTCTTGTCGAGTATATCTAGTTTATCCATGTTAAGTTTCAGAGATCTATGTGAATATTTGTTCATGTTATGAAGATTTGTATTATGAAAGTTTTTGTGTTGCTTCAGTTGATGTTCCTGAATGAAGGTGATGTGATTTTAGTAAGTTCAGTTGTTGTGGATGCTTCTCTAGTGATTCATGATGTTTATGGATGTTTCTAGATCGTTCTCTACCTGTGTTGCACATCCGCATTGATCGTTGTGCTCGCAATTTGAGATTTTCTCTTGCGTGTTCATGTTTTTCATGTTCTTGGCCGACAAGGTGTTGTAGCATGTTGTGGATCTTTGAGGAATAATTTTTGAAGGTGGTTTGTGTTTGAGAATTTTATTTTGGATCTTCACTATGTTGTGGTCGACCCTGGTTGATTCACATTAATAATCTTTAATGTTTTGGGCCGACAGTTTGTATTCATTTTATTATTTCATTAAGGCCGACATGTAGCGATGTAATTTCTTGTTGCGGATATATATAAATGATTGTTTATACCATTTGAATACATGGTGTGCATGAATAATGTTTTAAATATTTTGAAGGCATAGTAGAGTGTGAAGAAGAGTGAAGAAGAGTGAAGAAGGGTGAAGAAGTGTTCATGTGCTTAACCAGAACTATAATCAGACATTAGCATATGCTATTTTTCTCAATTCAAATTGTGAATGTAATCCAAATCTTTGTAAGATAGTGTGTCTTCCTTTTGTAATTGATCAGTGAGCTCTAGGTAGTGCGCTTGAATGCATGTGCATTCCCCATTCATATTTCTTTATACTTTTAACAAGGTATAATCCTGTGGACTGACCTCCACTATGGTTTTTCCCCTAACAAGGTTTCCATGTAAAACAAAATTGGTGTTATGTGTTTTTCTGATGTGTTATTGATTCATGCTTCCATGGTTATTGATCAAATCTAAGAATAAGGTTAATAAGTTAAAATAAGTTTGAAATTCTATGACAACTAATTCACCCCCCTCTCAGTTGTCTACCCTTGTGTTTCCAACACTTGAGGCTATGGCGTTCCGCAAATGGAGTTCTGCCTCTCAATCTCCGCAATGACTTTAAACTTGACAAATTTGGTTTAGCATGCTGAGAATAGGATGGAGGATCATGTTTGATCACCTTTCTTGGGAACTTTGATTAATGTAAAAACTTTTTATGTGGGTTTCACTCATGTGGATGTCATCAAGTGTTTGGTAGTAAAGAGATAGCTCTGGGCTTACAAAAATCCACAAGCGGCCACCCGCATGTAAAAACCCGTAAAGGCTTGGACTTAGATATAGTGAGTTGGATTTCATCCAAGAATCAATTTGGCATGTGGGAAGCAAAATTGGAGTTGGCTTTGAGCCTTGGGGTGACAATTAGGGTGATGCAGGAATGACTAAGGAAAAATCCACCAAGGTAGGTTTCGTTAGGTGTTAAGTATTTGGGAACGATCAGGGAGTGGCGTTCCGTGAATAGAGTTCTGAATGACGAAACTGACATCATGTTTTTATGTGGAATTCTCATTTTCATTAAAACTGACAGTGTTATAACTGATGCTTATGTCACTGAAATTGGGCACTGAATGTATGCGGAAAGCATGAGGGTGGAAGCCACCAACCAGAGCACCATTTATGACGACTGGAGTTGGATTCCCTTCCACCTATGACATCCCGCAAGGAATGACCTGCACAGACCTTGGACTTAGTGATTTTATGACTTTGGTTTGACACTTGTGGAAAATTTTGAGGCGGAAGCCACCAATGGGAAAGTCATTTTGATTTTGTCATTAACAATGGCTTAGGTTTCGTGGCCTTCCACCAATTATGTTCCATGAATAGAACTCCACATGGGCTTAAGTCTTATCTATTTTGGTTGATATGTTCACAGAAAATGTGTGGGAAATATCCACCAGCCAGGAGGATGATGGTATTTTGTCATTGGAAACAACTTAGGCTAAACAGACCCCTTCCAGTAGAATTCTACACGAGGGAATCTGCAAGGGCTAAAATTTAAAGCACTTTCTCCTTTTAGAAAACTTTGATAGTGATGGTCTGAGTGTGGGAATGGGAAGAGCGGGGGATGCATTCGTTTATGCCATTTCATAACAACACCTCAAAGGCAGGTCCCCCCAAATGAAGACCCGCACCATCTTAACATTTGGAGGTTTTGAGGTCTAGGGTTTACTGGCTTTTGTTAAGCTAGGGCCTCAAATTAAATTCTATGATTTTAATGACTCCTACAACCTAGAAACCCTAAGAAAACTCAACAACATAGAGACGAGAAGGGTATTCGAGCTCATACCTTCTGTTGTGCAAGTGGAGGAGGTAACTGATGCTTCAGTTTTCAACTCCTTTCGTGCATGCAGCAGTTTCCTCAACTCCTCAAATTTCAAATAATCGAGTGAAAATGATAGGTCAACAACCTCTATTTATAAACCTACATGCCATTAATGCGAGAATTTATCGTAGGAGACTTGAAAAGTGTCCTACATACAATTTGGAAGTATGAGTAGCGGGTGTCAGAGTGTGAACGGCCATAGGGAAAAATGAGGTTCAGATGTCATAAAGGACGGTGAAGTAGAGATGGAAAACTACAAACAGAAACCCGTAGTGCAGTTTCCACATACGACAAAAGGGGGTGCGGCTTCCGCATGGAGGAAACCCACAAATATTTTCCCACAAAAGCTTGAGACTTCCTAAAACTTTGGAAAATGATCAAAAATGCTAATATTTTGCAATTTCAAGGCACTTTAGTCAATTAGGTCCAAAAGTAGGGGCACAAAAAAAAGGCGAACGTGAACCAACTCGACAGAGACAAAAAAAAAAGAGGGGGTCCCCAATCCAAGTGGGGCATGTGTGCAGAAGGCCCAACAACACCCTTTATATTTGAAGTTCATTTTTATCATTCCCTTAGGCCTTCATGCATTTACAACTCATAGAAAACATAAATGCATGATACAAACTAATTAAAAGAACATGTGAGAATATGCACTTATTGTTTTTCATAAATAGAGATCTTGAATCATGAATGATTCAAATTGGGAAAATGGTTAAATAAATATCATGTCTTATTACCCCACATGGATCACAATGAGTTACAAAATCCTACTACAATAAGATACCATTAGAATTGCAAATATCTATCAGTATATATAGCCCACATCTAATTTATCCATGTCACCTAAGGGCATAGATGATCCATAAAACTATAAAATTTATAGATATTAGAGTAAGACAACATAGAAACACCAATTAATGTACACTCAAAAGCAAGAAAAATCAACACTAATTTAGTAATAAATAAATTGAGACAATAAGAGATAATAATGTAGATTCTTCAAAACTCAAACACATGAGTAAACCTATATTCAATTTGTTGCAAGCCCATAATAGAGTAACTAATGTTTAGGGAACCATCAAGTAAACTATGAAAGTGTTAAGAGAACAAATACATATTAACACATATATATTGAGAAGGCTAAAAATAACCTCCTCAAACCATACATGAAAACTTCCAACTATTTAACATTTAAAAATACCCCCATTGGATTTATACTCTAAAAAAAGTCTTCATACAAATCTACAAAAACATAGATTTTAATTAAACATGTAAAACCTACAAAACCATCCACGTCAAAAAAAATTGTAAATTTGAATCAATTTTCCATCTAGAATACCCACAAGTCTAAAAATATCAAAAAACAATAAAACAATTTCTAATAGAAAGGGCTAAAATCAAGAATCCAATATAAGTAAACCTCCTGTAGTAAATAAAATCAATTCTCTCCTATGTATCTAAAGAGACAAATTTAGGCACCCAACATAAGAACTCTATTGCACATGACCAAAAATTACCAGACTATCTTGATACAAAATATAAGGAAAAATTCCCTATATGCACCTCCTATTTAATAATATTTACTAACAAATTAATTTATACACATAACTATTCCCATATAGTGGAATCAAGACATAGATGTATTTCCCGCATGAACCCTTACAGGAAAGAAATATAGATTTTATATCTAATTAAATTATAGTAGCAAAATGGAATTTAAATTAACATTATATGATCTTCCAACTTCTTATACACATCACACTAAGGTTTACACATAGCAATAGAGTTCTTATGTTGGTATTTTTTAATCAAGATTAGCTTTATGATACATATTTTGATAATAAAAAAAAATATAGTGATCAATAGCATGACTTTACAAATCCAAGGTGCATATTTACAATTCAGCTTGACTTTAACAAATTTGTTCATTTACAATCAATCTGAGGAACCATATGAGTCTTCTCTAATCTTTATTGTGTCAAGTATTGCCTCATGGATAGACTCATGAACTTTCCACAAGATCTTGTTCAATGGTATACCCCTATATTTGATCAAATGAACATTGGATGCCACAAAATTTTTGAGTAATGAAGAATCTTCTGATACATGTCAAAGTCCTCAAACAACTAAACATCAAACTTCTTAATTGGGTACCTTCTAAGCCATGTTCTAGTAACAACCACTGACCTTGTAGGATATTTCTCCATCTATAACAAGGGCCTCCAATTTATTACGGCCTCGGCTTACCATTGGCTTCGAAATAACTACATATAAACCTTCTGCCCATTGATAACCATTTTCATCTAGAATTAGGGTAGTTTAATTCAACACAAAGAGGAGACTACAAGAAGAGGACCGAAATTAGCTAGACGGAAACTGGTACGGAAGTAGATATTGCTTGGGTTGAGCTAGATCTAATGTACATTACATCCGAAATTAGCTAAGCTGATTCCACCAACGGTTTTGCAGCGGGTGTTGTTTGGGATTGCGTTACGCATCTCAGTCGGGGCTTTTGCTTGCGAAATCGCAGTCATCCAGCCACTCCGCTGACTCACCTCTGTTCCAGAGCTCTATCGATGAATAAAAAAGCATGCAAAGCATCTTTTCCACATGTTGGCATATGGATTAACCATGAAACTTCACATTGGAGCTTCTAAAAGTCACGGATCGCTCGATCTTTTGTGTACACAACAATCCCCTCATTGGTATCACATCAACCAACTAAAAAATCTATAGCAGGAGCAAGACTTGCCTTCCTATTGCTTTTAGGACCCTGTGGCAGCGTTACATAAAGACGATAGATTTGCATGCATTCGACTTTGCGTTGTCTTTTGTGCTTTAACTATTCTCATCGGTGGGGCTGCTTTTAATGCATGCTCTTGCACTGCATCGAAACCCCCCTTCCGGCCCGGGGCCTGCGAGGAGAAATTACACATATGTTGAACACTAGTGATCTTATGCACCATGTTCAATCTAGGAGTTCTTGAATTGTGATGTACAATTATCTAACCATATGATATGCTGACGAAATGATATGCTCCTACTAGCCAAATCACAATAAAACACTTGAAAGCAACCTTGCATGAACTCTATAGAATGTGTACAATCATCACTAATGTAAAAATGATACCCCCTCAATATCTTTTTTTTGTCCTCTATACTATCACCTACATGGATGAATTTTATATGCGCAAATATAGCAACTTGTGTGGAGCTGTAATATTGTGATTGCACCTCATTTTGTGGCTATAGTGTGTAGTTCTCTGAAAATTCAACAACTAAAGTGATGGTATAAAGTAGAAACGTGTCCTTGCATAACTTGAATTGTGAGTCCAACCATAGAGCTCTATGGGTATACCTTGCATACTTATACACTATATTCTCAATAAAAATTCCCATAAACCGATACATTGGAATCCTTTCACTGACCAATTCACACTTTTTTTCTTCTTTTCCATCTTTTAGACTATAGGAAACTCTCTTATATTTTCCAAATTCCACTAGTTCATTTCTAATTGCATGTGTACTATCCATATGTTCACAAATTGGAAAATGTTGCAAGCCACCACAATGAACACACGTGTCATCCAAGCATAAGTTCTTGTAAAAAATCTGACCATCCACTCTTTCACATAAAATGATAGATATGAAATCCCTTGAAGATCTAGGCGAAGCCTTTATGTTATATTATTGAAAAACATTTTTAGTTTGCAAATCTACACATATATGTTCATAAACATCATAATGATTATAAAATTATATGTACTCTACAAAAACAAGTTGTTTGTGTGATTTATTTTGACATAAAAGGGACTTAATATTTCAAAATATCTTTGACTAATTTTAATTTGAGGATACATCTCTTGAAATTTGGCAAAAGAAATTATTTGAGTCATCAAAAAAATACTTCAAATGTGGATCACGGAGAGACCCTTGTGTTATTCTTCCAAAATTCTTCAATTAGGGATCTCAAGGCTTCAACAATTGCTTTATCTTTTCATGGTAGTCTACCAAAGAATGCCCATAATTCATTGTTATTTTGATCCTCCACTCTTTGGCACCTTCCCATGGCTCTCATTAGAGATGATCTACTTATTTTCAATGATTTACTTATCTTTGTAATGAGGAAATATTTCTTGGTTTGATTGCTTACCATTGTTGATTTCATGAAACGTTAGGTGGCATTACTATATTTCATGCATGAGGTAGAACCCACACTCTCATATGCACTCATTAAATTCCTTACAATAGATTTCTCACTTGAATCATATGATGTTCTTAGACCAAGAATCTTCATGATGGGCCTAAATTTAATTGCCTCATCATTTCAACAAATAGTTGACATCTTTTGGTCTCATTTAACTTGTCAAAAAATATCTCCATATCCTTAGTATATCTTTGACAAGTGCACTTTAGAATCTTATCAACCATTGGTTTCAAAATATTAGCATCAATATTCAAATACTTGGGATTTATATACAAAACTCTAGGAGGTGTTCTCAAAGGTAGATTTGCCTCAACATTAGAATGTCAACAACAATGGGGATAGATGGCATACCTAAAACTAGAGATGAAAAAGATTGCATACCTTGAAATTGAGACGTAAAAGATGGGGCACCATCAACTTGAGATGTGGAATATTGAATGCTCCAACTTGAGATGTGATTGTTGATGTACTTTTAACATAACATGTCATAGATGGTGTGCCTTCAACTTGACTTGTGGTAGATGACGTGCATCCAACTTTGGGATTCAATTATCTCATTCCACAAAGGTTTTTCATGTGTTTCCTTTGTGATACCAATTCCACATCTCTATTACATTGCATGGATGTTTCATTTTCCTCATTGAAATGAAGGATTTTGGCACCTACTTGCTCTCTATCACTCCTAAGGTTTTTCACCTAAAAGGAGAAAGGTGGGGCCAAAATGCACAATGTTTCATTCAAGATTAATGTAAGGATGAATGGGATATTGATGTGAAGTGTGTGTAGATGTGTTTGAATTCTTACAAATTAAATTAAATGAATGTAAACTACTCCAATACAAGATGTTGGAAAACACAATGTTGATTACAAATATGAACTAGAAACTTAAGAAAATGATAACAGAAACTAATGAGACTTATCAGAGTGCACCTGGAGGTAGATTACTATTACTCGAAGGTTTTGGAATGTTCCAGAAATCACTGTTAATGGCCACTGGGACTGATTTTCCATAGATGCGAATCAGTCCTGCTTCTGGTGAAAACTTCTAGAAACTGGTTTTTGACTGCTAAGAGTTGAATTCTGAGAAAATTAGTTTTCAGGCCTATAGGTGGGACTAATTCGCCATGCATGGTGAATCAGTCCTCCTACAGGAATCTGCAAAGTCGGGACTTGACTCTGTAGGTCTAGATCTACACTT